>WOVY01014740.1:97500-111175 GCA_013436015.1 Rhipicephalus annulatus | reverse complement strand
TTTCTCCTATTACTGAATTCGCTGGGCATCGTCTATGTAGGTTATGAATACGTAATGGGATTCTGAGTCTTTGCTCTACTGGTATCAGTAATCAGCACCCATTACACTAAAGCAGGCGACTCATCCGACGCCGGTGGCGTACAGTCGCTGCCAGCGAGGGGGGGGGCCATGGGAGCCGACGAAAGCTAGCCACCTTCCTTATCAAACGTAGATTAAGACGTCGACGACTTCCGACGTTGCCAGAAAGGCGGCTTCTGGAAGTTACAAAAAAAAACTCCACGTACTTCTTCGAAAACGCGGCCGCTTCTACAAGCCTCGAATCATGTTTTCTACCTTGGCGGCCGGGGGGCATCGGCACTTTGATAACACCCTATAGCTTGCCCATGCGGCTTACCGCACGCTGGTTGTTTTCGTTTGGGTTGCGACGAGGTTGGCGGCCGGCGGGGGCATCCCGCAGATAGCATACGCCGCCGAGCTGTCGGCAACTTCAGCCGCCTTTCATTCAACTGGCAGGGACGAATCCCAAATGAGATCTGAAGCGCTTTTTTTGTTCAGATTTTGCGATTCGTCTTTCCGCTGTTCCACTGCGAACAGTATGTATATGGGCATAGTCAAGTTCATATATCGGGATCAGATTGGGGATAGAGTCGTTACAAATAGTGGCAAGGTATAATATGAACTAAATAATTTAATAATTTAAATTATTAAATTATTATTAGTGTTAGTAATTTAAATAATAATTTAAATTACTAACACTAATTAAATTTGCGTCCTTCGAAAACCCCTGGAGGGCGCTTCCTGCGCGCCTTCGATTCACCGTGAGTTGCTTAAGCTTCACTTCTCACACTTTTGCCAGGTGTCATGCTCAGATACAAATACCCATATTTCTACTTCGAATGCGACTAAGCATCGAGTAAATGTTACAACGCTGTCTGGTAAATAGCCCCATGTTTTTTTTTTGGGGGGGGGGGAAAGTAAACATTGTTGGAAGGGATGCACCGTGTGTGCGTGTGTGTTTTGTGTGAGTGTGTGTGCGTGTGTGTGTGTTTGCGCGCACGTGCTGTTTTTGGTTTTTTTGTAGTCGTGATCTTCGTCGTCGTCGTTGTTGTTGTTCTTGTTGTTATCAACTTTAACAGCTCCTACCCACTCAGAGGGACTCACCAATAACGATTGATTGATTTGTGGGTTTAACGTCCCAAAACCACCATATGATTATGAGAGACGCCGTAGTGGAGGGCTCCGGAAAATTTTGACCACCTGGGTTCCTTAACGTGCACCCAAATCTGAGTACACACGGGCCTACAACATTTCCGCCTCCATCGAAAATGCAGCCGCCACAGCCGGGATTCGAACCCGCGACGGCCTGGTCAGCAGCCGAGTACCTTAGCCACTAGACCACCGTGGCGGGGCACTCACCAATAACATATTATGTTAAAAAGCTCGTTCCGCAGAAATTCTGGCATCAGTCTCGGCGTTGGCGTCATTAGTTGTGAGTAAAAATTATTTCGTCCGTGACCAAAAATCGCGAAAGGTGAAAATAAAATGAAAAAAATTTTTCGAGGTCCGAGTGAACATCTAAACCAGGATGTTTATGAGGCAAACAATTGTTCCAACACACAGTCACGCGTCAGCCTATAAATTCAGTGACACAAGTTCATCTGTTCCGAAATGCAGTGAAAATAACTTTCATTCTTTATAAACACACACGCCTATTATACAGGCTTCAAAATACAACATGTCATATCGCAGAAATCTTGCTCGTACAAGCGTACATTGCCAACGGACGTCATACATGTGATTATCATAACAAGCTCTTGGTTAAAATCAGCCACGCATTACAAAAGCGCACGAGGTACTTCGGGTATTCCCTTAGGATCACGTGATGTGTGCAAAGCACGTTCAAAATCATTTCACGTGCAAAATCGCTCACGGTGTGAAGCATGCTACCCATTGCACAGTATGCAGCCATATGCGAAAGCTTCATTACACAATGCACTTGCACGTTTCTCAGTTACATTGTAGTAATCCTCAATTTAAAGTGCACTAATAACATGATGCAATAAAAGTATGCACTTGTTGAAGTTCACACACAACCGTAATCGCCTTTAACTTTTAAAGGCGCAGCAGTGGGATCTCCGACTTTTCTTAGATAATTTAAATATTAAAGATCCGTAGCCGCAAGGAGAACAACGTACGTAAATGCGAAAAGTGCAGTATTTGTTTTTGTTCCATTCAGATCAGAACAATAGTCATTTTACCGAATGAAATTCAAAGTGATAGCAAACTTTTTTACTTTCTACTTTTGCATTTAATTCAATGTCTCTCTCTTCTTGTCCGTCGTCTTCTTGACACCTATCTTTTCGGAACATGGAAATAAGTATTCCGAAATTTTCGTACCAGTTTTCGCCTTATGACCACAGAGTGAGTCTAAAGAGCTATCGGCTATGCCTTCAACCACCAGCGTCTAGCTTTATTTCCCAGCATTATTTATACTTGCACGGGTGGTCTCAGCATGCGCGTGGAAAGTTTTCTAAAGAGTGAAGCCATTTGAGCTAGCCGTAATCTGTGTGTGTGGATTTTGCAAATAAAAAAAAGTTTGTGCCATGGAAATCGGGTACCATATTTACCCAATTCCAACATGCCCCCGATTCCAACGCGCACCTGCATGACTTACATGAGCCACAAACAAACATACCGGAATGGGGCTTTTCAAACGCATATACAAGAACAGAATACAATGCAATGGTAAAGCAAACCATGGCTGCGAGAAGGCCCTGAAGTGATACAAGGCCTACGCCAACAACAACGTGCCCGTAAACATTTGAGAACGCTTTGATTGAGCGCGCGTTCCCTCCTCTGGAGTGCGGACATCCTTGTCGTGCTTGCAACAGTCTCTGGTTTAACTCGTCTCCCTCGTCTCTCATAGTGAGCGCCCCGCCGCGGTGGTCTAGTGGCTAAAGTACTTGGCTGCTGACCCGCAGGTCGCGGGATCGAATCCCGGCTGCGGCGGCTGCATTTCCGATGGAGGCGGAAATGTTGTAGGCCCATGTGCTCAGATTTTGGCGCACGTTAAAGAAATTTCCGTGGTCAAAATTTCCGGAGCCCTCCACTACGGCGTCTCTCATAATCTTATGGTGGTTTTGGGACGTTAAACGCCACATATCAATCAATCAATCAATCATAGTGAGCGTAGAAAGAACCTAGCGTCATAGAAGACACTTATACATAATCTGCACCACCTAGACAACGCCTAGAAGAAACGAGATTAGTCTGCAGAACCGTGCAGTATCTCCGGTTAGTGCAAGAATCGCCATTTTGTGGTATAGTTTCTCGTGCACGCTTTACTTGATGTGCAAGTGCACTAAATGGGCATGTTCAAGGACACTTTCAAATTATTGTCACTGTTTTAAAAGAATTACATATCGCTATAAACTGGCCAGATCAAGGTGTTTTACTCGCAATTGCTTATAACAACATATCAACAAACTCATCGTAGTGCATGCGTAGAAAACAAGGCATGGTGATTAATTGTTCCACAGTTCGCTTTCTCCTATGGCTGAATTCGCTGGCATGGTCTATGTAGGTTAGGAATACGTAATGGTACCGGCATCATTGCTCTTCTGGTATCAGTAATCAGCACCCATGACACTATACAAGCAGCTGACTCATCCGACGCGGTGGCCGTTCAGTCGCCGCCCGCCGAGGGGCCATGGGAGCCGACGAAAGCTAGCCACCTTCCTTATCGATGTAGATTAAAAGACGTCGACGACTTCCGAGGTTGCTAGAAGACGGCTTCTGGAAGGTTACAGAAAAAACTCCACGTACTTCGAGAAAGGCAGCCGCTGCTACAGGCCTCGGAAACGTCGTTTTCTAGCTTGGCGGCCGGGGGGCATCCCACGGATATTAAACTGCGGCAGGCTGCCGGCCACATAGGCCATCACGCTTGCAGAACTTGTTGTCATCGCCGGTGGTACTTAGATAACACCACAGCTTGCCGGTGCGGCTGCCGGCACGCTGGTTGTTTTCGTTTGTGTTCTCGAGCGTGGCGGCCGGCGGGCCTCCCGCAGATCACATACGTCGCCGAGCTGTCGGCAACTTCAGCCGCATTTCGCTGGCAGAGCTCGTCGTCGTCGTCGTCATCGGCTGTGCTGCATGAACGCCAAAACTTGTCCACGCGGCGGCCCAAGCGCTGGTTGTTTGCGTTTGGATTCTCGAGTGCCACTGATCACCTCTTCTTCTGAGGGAAAAGCCGGAACACTTTAGGAGGGTCGGGTACGCACGACAGCAGCTGGTAGCCATGGTACACCTCACTGGCCATCGAGAGTGCCGCCACGCTGAAATCGGCACCCATATGAGGCAGCGCTGTGGCTGGTTCTGCTGCTGCCGCACCAAGCTCAATCCTTCAAAGACACTTGTTGGTGGACCGGGACCGCCGGGGTGGAGGGCGGGCAGTGGTTGACGAAAATTATTTAGAACGGACGCTCACCGTAGGTGCCGACTCGAGATCCCAGGTCTTCGAACAATCTGTCGAAGTTCAACCCGCGAGCTTTGTTTGTTTGTTTGTTTGTATCCTGGAATCCATGGCACTTACCCACTCTGGGGGAATTGGCCAAAAAAACATGGTATCCTATGGACGGTAACTGCACTATCGCTTACAAAAAAATGGCCCTGTATTTGCATGTTTCACTGCAAATGTCGTCGAAAGACGATAGTCTTGCGTCTGGAGAGTGAACAAATCGTTTATTTGATGTTCTGTGGGAGAAACTTTATGAACTGCCAGTGTGATTTGGAGGCGCTGCGTTAGAGTGTCTTGATCTATGCAGCGAAGGCGAACGAGCGCATCGAGGCACGTTAGACACGAGCGCTATCTGGCAGTTATCTTCGAAAATGAAGGAAGGCGTGCGCGCCTGTTTCAGAGGCGAGAAGGTTTAGAACGCACAGCACCGGGCAGGTGCCACCACCATGTCGTCTTAGCAAAGGGCTGTAAGCACTTGCCTCTTTGAGCATCGCGTTGCATTGTAAGGGCACCGTGATAAACGCTACGGTCCTTAGAATTACTTACGCATGCCTTCTCTAGTATTAAGACACACATATAGAATCTTGACGTGCTGTTATGGTGCCTCAGATGTGCACAATATTAGCTTTTTAATTGACAATCGCACAAGTATGAACGCCTAAACTTGAGCAATATTGGTGGGTACTGCAGATGTGGTTGGCCGTTTGTGGTACTATTTGGGGTTCTTTGGGAAATCATTACGGCAGACAAGCAGAGAAATTCACAGACAGACGGACCAAAATTTTTGCGTAGAAGTACCCCAAGAAAGACTATTATATTAAAAAAAAGATGTACAAGAAGGAAGACATTATCAAACAAATCATGAAGATCCTTGAGTGAGAAATCCTTCAAGCTGCTTCTTCTACTTTTTTTTCATCTACGCACGTGGCTGGTACATACCACGGTGGGTACGATAAATTAATGATAAACCTTATTGGGAGTTCCTCAAAGGGGGGGGAGCAACTTTATTTATAATTTTGTTGTGCTTAAACGTCCTATCGATGTTTTTTTTTGGCGCTGTGTAATTGCTTACGGGAGGTTGAATATGTTTCTTTAAAACATTTCTGGGAATTTTCAAGAACTTTGTGGTTCGATAAGCCAGTATCAGCGCATTTCTGATGAACTGCGCTGATGCTGGCTCATCGCGCTAAAATTCTAGTTGGAAATTGCTACCGTCCACTTGATTTGAGGAATACACTTGTACGTGACCTTCATCATAGCATCGCAACTGCCAAAGGTCTTTGCAGCACATATATAGTTTATCAGAACAGGTACTCGGCTCTTAGTGAGGAAACCAACCTTAGCGTAGATACAATGAATGATAATCTGACGAGTATCATTACGGAGTGTGCAGTGGAAGTTGGAGGCAGGGTAGTTAGACAGGACGCTGGCAAGCTTTCCCAGGAAACGAAGAACCTAATTAAGAAGCGTCAAATCATGAAAGTGTCAAATGCAATAGACAAAATAGAACTGGCAGAGCTTTCGAAGTTGATTAATAGACGTAAGGTATGCCATGTAAGAAGGTATAACATGGAGAGAATTGAACACGCTCTGAAAAACGGAGGAAGTGTCAAAGCATTGAAGAGGAAACTTGGGGTAGGCAAAAATCGGATGTATGCACTAAGGGACAAAGAAGGCAAAATAACTACCAATATGGATAGGATAGTTAAAATAGCGGAGGAGCTTTACAGAGAACTGTACAGTAGCCGAGACAACCACGACCTAATACTATAAGAACTAGCAGTAACCCAGATTACACCCCACCAGTAATGATAGAAGAAGTCAGAAAAGCTTTGGAGAGCATGCAAAGGGGCAAAGTGCTGGTGAGGATCAGGTAACATCAGATCTGCTGAAAGATGGAGGACAGATTGTGTTAGAAAAACTAGCCACCCTGTTTACGAGGTGTCTCCTGACGGGAAGTGTACCACAGTCTTGGAAGAACGCTGACATCATCTTAATACATAAGAAAGGAGATGACAAGGACTTGAAGAATTACAGGCCGATCAGCTTGCTCTCTGTAGTATACAAGCTATTTACAAAGGTAATTGCTAACAGAGTAAAGAAAACATTAGAATTCAATCAACCAAAGGAACAAGCAGGATTCCGAACAGGCTACTCAACAATTGACCACATTCATACTATCAATCAGGTAATAGAGAAATGCTCAGAGTATAACCAACCACTACACATAGCCTTCATAGATTACGAGAAGGCGTTTGATTCAGTAGAAATATCAGCCGTCATGCAAACACTGCGAAATCAGGGCGTAGATGAAGTATATATAAACATTCTGGAAGAAATCTACAGGGGATCAACTGCTACCATAGTGCTTCATAAAGAAAGCAACAGAATACCAATCAAGAAGGGTGTAAGGCAGGGGGACACGATTTCCCCAATGCTATTTACCGCGTGCTTACAGGAGGTCTCCAGAAGCCTAGAATGGGAACAGTTAGGGATAAGAGTCAATGGAGAATACCTTAGTAACCTGCGCTTCGCCGATGACATTGCATTGCTGAGTAACTCGGGGGACGAATTGCAACTCATGATTACGGAGTTAGACCAGGAGAGCAGAAAGGTGGGTCTTAAAATTAATCTGCAGAAAACGAAAGTAATGTACAACAACCTCGGCAAGGAGCAGCGCTTCGAGATAGGTAATAGTGCACTTGAAGTTGTAAAAGACTATGTCTACTTAGGGCAGGTAATAACCGCAGAGCCGAACCACGAGATTGAAGTAACTAGAAGAATAAGAATGGGGTGGAGCACATTCGGCAAGCACTCTCAAATTATGACAGGTAGATTGCCACTATCCCTCAAGAGAAAGGTATATAACAGCTGTATCTTGCCGGTACTTAGCTACGGAGCAGAAACCTGGAGACTTACAAAGAGGGTTCAGCTTAAATTGAGGACGACGCAGCGAGCAATGGAAAGAAAAATTGTAGGTGTAAGCTTAAGAGACAAGAAGAGAGCAGAGTGGATTAGGGAACAAACGGGGGTTAAGGATATCATAGCTGAAATCAAGAAGAAGAAATGGACATGGGCAGGGCATGTAGCGCGTAGACAGGATAACCGCTGGTCATTAAGGGTAACTGACTGGATTCCCAGAGAAGGGAAGCGGGTTAGGGGGAGACAGAAGGTTAGGTGGTCAGATGAGATTAAGAAGTTTGCGGGTATAAATTGGCAGCAGCAAGCACAGGACCGGGTTAACTGGCGGAACATGGGAGAGGCCTTTGTCCTGCAGTGGACGTAGTCAGGCTGATGATGATGATGATATAGTTTATCTCTTCGGTGACTTCAACCTTCCACTCATTGATTGGACAAGTTATGATCACCTTGTTGCCTTTCAACAGAGTTCGTTATTTAGCATTGGACTTTAACCTCTCAGAAGTCATCTATCAACCAAGCCATCGTTTAAACACGTTGGACTTGTTGCTAACAAGCACTCTGGATTCGGTGAGGACAGTCTCTTGCCTAAAAGTCTTCAGTGATCATAATTCAATTGAGGTAACGTTGGGCTTACCTTTACCCTTTCTAGGAATATCCAAAAAGGAAACTTGGGGCGACAGCAAAGCCGAGTTTGGCAAAATAAACGCCAAATTCGAAAAAGAAAACTTGTTTCCGGCATTCAACAACCAGTCTGTAAATGAAAATTGGGTGCTTTTCAGAGACAAGATGTCTTCGCTGATAGACCCATTTATCCCGACTATCACCATTTCTAGCAATAAATCTAATGCCTGGTGCCCCGCCGCGGTAGTCTAGTGGCTAAGGTACTCGGCTGCTGACCCGCATGTCGCGGTTTCGAATCCAGGTTGCGGCGGCTGAATTTCCGATGGAGGTGGAAATGTTGTAGGCCAGTGTGCTCAGATTTTGGTGCATGTTAAAGAAACCCAGGGGGTCGAAATTTCCGGAGCCCTCCACTACGGCGTCTCTCATAATCATATGGTGGTTTTGGGACGTTGAACCCCACATATATATCATAATTTCTGGTTCACCAAATCTCTCTGTAAGCAAAGAAATAGGAAAAACAGTCGGAGCTTTGCCGCAAAGGCGAAGCAATGAACGCGATAGCAACAAGTTTAAAGGTCACACGCAAAATAGAAAGCAGATCGAAACGTGCCCCGCATTTCTCACGCACAAATGACGCACGAAACGTACTCACAGGTTCGGATGCACACTAATAAGCGTCTCAGTTATTACTTTGTTGTGTCTGAAAAGCGCAAGCTTTTCGCAAACGGATACTGCAATGATTGCAGTGACATTTGTGCGCCGGGTAACTACAGCAGAATTGTTCCAGGGAAATCCCGAGGCTAACGAAGATGTACAATCCTCCCCTTCTCCCCACCGCGAGATAAAGGCGCGCGAGGGAGCGTCCCTTCCCTTTTTTAAGCGGGGAAAAGTATGCGTGGGAGATTAGAACAAGCTCCGCTGCGCGATTTGTCGACGCGCGCTCATTGTGACATCTTGCCGGTAACGCTGAAAGCAATTCCCCACCGAGATGCTCGTGAGTAGCGGTAAGTGGTAGATATAAATAGCTTGCCGTTTGAACGTTCAAGGACGTGCTCCAGGGTGGCTCAGTGGTTAACGTCTCGCTTTCACGACGCAGAGGTTTCACGTTCGCTTCTGCGCCCCGGAGTGTTTTTCTGTTTTTTTTTCCTTTTTGCATTTCATGTATATAGATACGTATACATATACGGTGACTAATGGTGACGCCACCGTCAACGCCGACGTCAACGCCGACGCCAGCGGCTAAATACAGCCGAGAGTTTCCATAAATTGCTATTGCAACAAAACACATGTACTGAAACGCAAAACGCACTGCTACGACCACCGATTGGGGCAAATACAAGCAGTGCTTGACAACTTACTGCAAAACAATATCCAATGCGAAAGACAAATATTTTCACAAGGACTTACCTTTTCTTTTGCAAAATAACCCAAAGAAATTCTGACGTCTCATGTCCCCAGACTAGGGTTCTAGCCATTGTCATTAATTGATGAAAATAACCTCCCCCTTTCATACTACATGTGTTCTACTGCTTTAATGCATTTTTCTCATCTGTATTCAGCCGGGAAGATTATTCCAACGTACCACATAGCCCTGAATTCGACTTTCATTATATGAAGCTTGTTAAAATCAGAGTGAATGGTATCGCGTGTTGAATTAAACAGATTAATGTATCTTCATCAGCCGGTATTGATATTATTAGCTCTGAGGTACTAAAAAGCACTATTTCCACATCTAGCATTGCACTATACCACATTTTTCGTCAGTCACTGTGATCTGAAAAACTGCCAGACAACTGGAAAATTGCCAAAGTAGTGCCTATCTTTAAATCCAGAGATAATAATTCACGAAAAAATTATCACTCAATATCACTCACTTGCATCTGTTGCAAACTACTCGAACACATCATCGCCTCTCACGTCTACAGTCACCTCGAGACTAGCAAATCCTTCTAGCCAAACCAGCACGGATTCAGAAAAGGCATGACATGCGAAACACTATTAGAATTTACCACATACGTTGATCACAACATAAACAGTGGCCTACAGACAGATTGCATATTTCTTGATTTTGCCGAAGGATTTGATCGTGCCGCCCATTGTCACCTCATTTCGAAATTGTATGCCCTCCGATTTGACTCCTCACTTTGTGTGGCTACAAAATTTTCTTTCTCTCGGCAAGCAGTTCACAACCGTTAATAATTCCACCTCCCCCTCTTCATATATGTTTCTTCTGGCGTCCCACAAGGAAGCGTCCTAGGCCTATGACTTTTTCTCATCTGCATCATTATCTGCCATCTAATATATCATCAAATATCAGAATATTCGCGGATGACTGCATGCTCTTCAGACCCATAAATTGTTCTAAAGACCACCTGATCCTTCAAGATGATCTGAACTTTATTTCTAGCTGGTGTAACACTTTGCTTACAACGTTAAATACTAATAAACGCTAAATTTTTTGTGTTGGAAGAAACATATTATCTTCGACTTTTCATTCCACATACAAGATGAAATATTTTCCCGGGCATCATCCTACAATTATCTGGGCTTTCGTTTTACACCAGGACTTTGCTGGCTTGAACACGTGACTTTTGTTTCTGTTAGCGCCTCCAAAACATTCGGGTATTTACACCGAAATCTCTGTCATTGTCCATCTAACGTTTGCAAACTGTCTTACCCTACTTTCGTTCACCCGCAGCTTGGATATGCCTCATCTGTTTGGTCCCATTCCGCTCAGTATCAAACTAACAATTAAGGTCTGAGCTGCCCATTAAATTTCTAGGAACTACGACATTCATTCTAGTGTGACTCCGCTTTAACTTAATCATTCCCTCCAAGCATTCCATGTTCACCGTCACGTGTCCTTGTTATGCCCATTTCATAAGTACGAGTACAGTAACAAAACATCATCATTTCACCTTCAACGCCCCATCAACACGTCACGCAGGTTACATAATCATCTCCAATTCACGCGCATGTTTAGTAACACAACCACGTTTAACACGTCAGAACTACTGCAAGCCATCCGCATGTGGAATGATCTTCCCAAAAATATCACCTCTAATAATCACCCTAACACCTTTAGACAAAACCTTGATATGCATTTCTTTAATATAGCATCGTGAGATTGTTTTACTTCTTTAACTTTCGAGCTATTTTATATTCTGAAATGTTCGTCTTTACCTTCATCAAGAAGCTGTAATCTTTTGTTTTAAGTGTTGGTGACCTATTGAATTGTTGGTTTTTGTTACACCACAGTATGTTGTTGATATCATTCACCTGCATTGTATAGTTTTAAGTGAGCACAAGTTCATCTGTTCCAAAGTGCAGTGAAAATAACTATCATTTTTTATAAACACGCATGTATGTATTACGGGCTTCAAAATACAACATGTTATATCGCAGCAATCTTGCGTGGTACAAGCGTACTTTGCCATCAGGCGATGGAACATGCGATTATCATAACAAGCTCTTGGGTTAAAATCAGCCACGCATTAATAAAGGTACACGGGCTACTTCGGTTTTTCCCTTAGGAGCACGTAATATGTGCAAAGCAAGTTCCAAATCATTTCACGTGCAGAATTGCTCACGGTGTAAAGCGTGCTACCTATTTCACAGAATGCCGCCATTTGCGAAAGCTTCATGACACAATTCACTTTCAAGTTGATCAATTATATTGTAGTAATCTACAATTTAAAGTACTCGACTAACATGATGCAATTAAAAGTATGCAGTGGTTGAAGTACACACACATCGTTATCACCTTTAACCTTTCAACACGCAGCTTATGGATCCCCGACTAGGAAAACAACGAACGTAAATGCGAAAAGTGCAATAATTGTTTTTGTTCCATTCAGATCAGAACTACAGTCGTTTTATAGAATGAAATTCAAAGGGATAGCAAACTTTTTTAACTTTTTACTTTTGTTTTTAATTAAATGACTCTCTCTTCTTGTTCGTCTTCGTCTTGACACCATTCTTTTCGGATCATGAAAGTCAGGATTCCGAACTTTTCGTACCGGTTTCGCCTTATGACCACAAAGTTAGTCTAAAGAGTTGTCGGCTATGCCTTCCACGACTAACGTCTACCTTTATTTTCCAGCATTATTTATACCTTCACACGTGGCCTCAGCATGCTGCGTGAAAAGTTTTCTGAAGTGCAAAGCCGTTTGAGCTAGCCGTAATCTGTGTGTGCGGATTTTTCAAATAAAAAAAATTGGCAGCATATCCACGGAGTGAATGATGGAGAGTGGGGCGAAGCATTCGTCCATCCAATCGTTCTTGCTTCCGTCCGTCCATGCGTCCGTCTGTGTGACCGTCCATGCGTCCATCCGCCCGTCCGCGCGTGCGTCTGTTCGTGCGTCTGTTCGTGCGTCTGTTCGTGCGACCGCTCTGGGTTTTTCCATGCATCCACCCCTGCGTCCGTTCATGCGTCCATCCATGCATCTGTTTGTCCGTTCGTCCATCTATTGAACGCTCCAAGTACCACCATCTCAGACGTTTTCATCTAATATTCCCCATATAGAAGCACCGCCCTCCAGCGGAGATTTTAAGGACTAAACGAGAGGTGGCACACCCACACTTTCTTATGGCTTGCGCTTCGGATCTATTTCCCACCTTTAACCACCTCGAGTTCATGGTATATGTGTTTAGAAAAAGTTTATTCTACTTTCGGCATCCTTATCCATGCGAGCACACACCGAAGGCAACGAGCATCGTCCACTGCAAACCTGTATCGCGATATGGTTTTGATTATAAAACCATTGCATTAGAAAACACCTGGCGTCTTTCGTTAAGCAGCTGGCGTCTTTTCGTTTTGCTTTAGAAACATCTGGCGTCTTTTCGTTTTGCTTTTAGAAAACATCTGGCGTCTTTCGTTGGTTTTTTTCATCAATGAACGGCATTTTGAACATTAATCACGGAGGTAAACAATGGCTGCTACTGGGAATGGGAGACAGCAGAAGTCGGCATTTAACTAACACTTACACTTCTACTTCTACTAACGTTTCCTACTGGACCATGCCGATGGCTGCTAATGGGAAATGAGAGACAGAAGAATTTGACTTTTGGTTAACGCAAACGCTGCGATTTTGTTATTGTTCAACAACGCACAGGAGAAATCTCCCACCGGCACCCCCTTGGAGGTCAAAGCGCAAGGCATGTTACGTACTACAAGGGACGAACGAGTGCTGCTTTAAGGAGTCTCGCCCCTAAAACGAGTTTGTGCCATGGAAATCGGGTACCGTATTTACCCAATTCCACCACGCCCCCGATTCCAACGGGCACCCGCTTGACTTACATGACCCACAAACAAACATACCGGAATGGGGCTTTTCAAACGCATATACAAGGAGAGAATACAAGGCAATGGTAAAGCAAAACTGCGAGAAGGCCCTGAAGTGATACAAGCCCTACGCCAACAACAAGGTGCTCGTAAACAATTGAGAACGCTTCGCTTGAGCACGCGTCTCCTTCTCTGGCGTTTGGACATCCTTGCCGTGCTTGCGACAGTCTATGGTTTAACTCGTCCCCCTCGTCTCTCGTATTGGACGTAAAAAGAACCTAGCGTCGTAGAAGACACCTAGACATAATATGCATCATCTAGACAAGGCCTAG
>WOVY01014740.1:0-92500 GCA_013436015.1 Rhipicephalus annulatus | reverse complement strand
GGGGAATTGGCCAAAAAAAACATAGTATCCTATGGACGGTAACTGCACTATCGCTTACAAAAAAAATGGCCCTGTATTTGCATGCTTCACTGCAAATGTCGTCGAAAGACGATAGTCTTGCGTCTGGAGAGTGAACAAAACGTTTATTTGATGTTCTGTGGGAGAAATTTTATGAACTGTGTTTTGGAGGCACTGCGTTAGAGTGTCTTGATCTATGCAGCGAAGGTGAACGAGCGCATCGAGGCACGTTAGACACGAGCGCTATCTGGCAGTTATCTTCGAAAATGAAGGAAGGCGTGCGCGCCTGTTTCAGAGGCGAGAAGGTTTAGAACGCACAGCACCGGGCAGGTGCCACCACCATGTCGTCTTAGCAAAGGGTTGTAAGCACTTGCCTCTTTGAGCATCGCGTTGCATTGTAAGGGCACCGTGATAAACGCTACAGTCCTTAGAATTACTTACGCATGCCTTCTCTAGTATTAAGACACACATAGAGAATCTTGACGTGTTGTTAGGGTGCTTCAGTCACTGAAGTTAAATTATGTAGCAGTGTCTATAGACACTGCTACCTAATTCAACTTTAGTGAGTGGAACTTAAATACAATTGGCGTCAACCCGACGAGATGGCTTCATCATAAAATTGGACAGCGAGCACTGCAAGCACAACTCGCGAGCACAAGCAGCTTACTGCTAGTGCTTAACGCAGCAGCTTACCGATTGCGCATAATCAGCTTACTGCTTCTTGTGTTGCTAGTACATCAGATGTTGCGGTTGGCATCGTTGCGCAAGTGTAAACAGTCGTCACCTAAGAACAACTCGTTATATAAAACATATGCGATATTTTAACAAATATCTGTGTGTACATTTGTGGATGTATTATGCGTCATTTTGTAACTTGCCGCTCAATAATATTACAGCACAGCCACTTTTATTCCGCACGCTTCGCACATCGTCGATTCCCTAGATAACTGGGATCTACCTAAGTTCTTTAGGTTACGACTGTGAGCGTTCTAGCAAGCAATCGAGCAGCTCAAGTTTAAAGATACTCTATAAGCCCCCACTTACGATCTAACCCGTAAACATGGTTCATCTGGAGTGCGCCTTTATAGTCTTACGTCCTCGAGAAGGAACTCTCTATATTATAGAATGAAGCCAGCATCATCGGCCTGGAAAGGGTTCTCTACCCTGATACTTTTCCCCGTGGTAAGGGTAAAAGGGAAAGAAAGAGAAAGGTTATGTGGCGTTTACTAAGCGTAGCGACATTAGTTTTATATTTTTTTGGAAAGATGTCAATAAACAGGATTTTATTTAGTTCTTTCTGTTACTGATTATTCGCAGATCAATAATCTGAAAATTTATTTACTCAAGAAGACTCTTTATACCTAAAATTTGAGACGGAAGAAATCTTGGCCGATATGCTCCGAAAAACAAGTCCGGATGGGCAATTAAAACTGTTTCGGAACGCCCAACGGGGTATTCATATAGAAGTTACTTACAAATTGCTGTACTGCGCACAATTTGAGCAGGGTAGCAAGTGAAGGAAGCTCAGCTTTCACATACAGTACCTTGGTAGCCACAAATTGCGGAAGACAGCGGCGGCGAGCCACCCTTCTCCGTCCACGTGCAGTGGACCGAATTTTGGCTATCCAGCAAGCCAATACTATCTCCGAGGACATCGTACAATGTTCCCCGGACGATGGATCCTGGAAACCTAGCCCGGGCCAGTGATTCCTCGTTGGATCCCTAATAAAATTTACCTACCTAACTCAGCATAATATCAAAGCTTGTGTCTTGAGGACTACAAGTAACTGAAGCTTATAAGCAGGAGCTACAGCGTATATATGATGCAGTCGAATTCAAACACTGGGCGAGCATACGTGCAGCGTACTGATAAAAGTATATGTCTGCTCATACTTAACTGATTACGGCTGATCTTTCTCGGCAATCCCACTGCCTGAACATCCTTTGCTGCTGTGCTTTCAATGTAAGCCTTCCCCGTCATACATCGGTCGTATATGACACTAATATATTTTACTTTCTTTATGCCTGTACAATAGGCTCGATGAGATAAAAAAGCAGCATGTAAATAGCGTCTTTCGGTTGGATTGTTAGAATGGTGCATTTGCTGGCATTTAAATATGGGCTTGTTGCACGTAAGGTTGAACAAATTTCTTTCAAATTTTGTACAGCAATGCCTGATGTGGTTCAGTAAAACTTGTAGCTAAGCGAGTTGGTTCATAATTCTGGGCAACCCGGTGTGCGCAAATGCAGACGAACGACAACAGAAAAGAATAGACAGGGACAAGCACAAGCTTTCAACTGAATTTAATTCTTAGTCATCTTTTATATATATAGTCGCATAACATAATCAAGTGGTCACAAGGTCAGAACCAAATATCTTACAGCAGGCTGCGCAAAAAATCACGCTCACTATCAAATAATAGCGAGTTTTAGAATAGCGCACCGCGATCTCTTGTGGTGCGGTCGCTGCCACTGCACATGCGTCGTACGCAAGTCGGCGTTCGCGTTCGCGGACCGCACGCAAAAAATGCGAAA
Source organism: Rhipicephalus annulatus (assembly GCA_013436015.1). Lineage (NCBI taxonomy): Eukaryota > Metazoa > Arthropoda > Arachnida > Ixodida > Ixodidae > Rhipicephalus > Rhipicephalus annulatus. Next base: position 89,947 of record WOVY01014740.1, on the reverse strand, counting down.
TCGCGGGCGGTAATGGCGGCCCGCATGTGGCCCGCAAGCGCTGGTTTCGAGGCTACGGGTGGTGATAGCGGCTCGCATACGCGACCTTCTGTATTTTACTGACCTGCCCAGTGAGCGAAGCGCCAGCACGTCCTTTCTGGTATTGGTACCTGCCGCTATGCGCTCTGTGGCGCTGCAACTTACCTCATCCGCACCGGTTGCTGGCAGCCAAAACATGGGTCACCGCGCTTTTTTTTTTTTTCGTCCGCTCACGTGACGCTGGGAGAAAAGCAGCAATGTTTACGCATGCATACACTCTGGACGATTAAAATGAATAAAACCTCTTTTTGAATAAACTTAACGTTATAATGACGATCTTTCGTTACCGTCTGCTCCTGCCGAGCTGCGACAGAAGCGTGCAGGTCGATGCAGTTTGTATACCAGCGAAGCGAGGTTTCTTGGTGCAAATTAACCATCATGATGATGGTTTGCTACGTGCCTTTCTGCGAATCAAGGCAAGGGAAGACTCCTGATGTGACTTGTCATGAGTTTCCAGTGACCGAGATCCATGAAAAATGGATCGAGGTGATTTCTGTGTTGTAAAAGACTACGCGTCTCTAAAGGAGTGAGAGGCTGGGCTGGTTGGTGGTGCATGACAGACAGAGACGCATATTAGTACAAAAGTAATAATGAACCGACAACCTCAAGAAAGTAAACAACGATGCGCTATACTCACAACTATTAGCCAAAAAAAGAAGGAAAGACAACATGAGTGCACATATGGAAACCATGTCACTACATGTGGTTATGCAACTAGGTTTTGAAACACACCCATTGTGTGAAGAATTAGCGTTTAATAAGTGATTTTAAGAGCTGTTTTGTTTCAAAACAGTTGCAGAATGTCTATCATTGATTATTCATGTACCTGCAATCTACATTTGCCATTTGAGACGAAGGTATTTATGCGCAAAATTGTCTGTATTGGGTTGTTTTCTATGCACGCCGGATGCCGCGGACACTGCCAAGTGTCATAACCCTTGCCCTTTCTTGCCCAGACAGTAAATGCAAGCCAGCTGAGTGTAATACAACGGCAACAAGTCCACCATTGTATACACATATAGCTGGTATCATGAGTTAAATAAACATTTGGTGGCCAGCGTTTTTTACAACCTGTCTACGTCGTCATTCTTTCTTGTTTTTCACGATGATACATGTGTTTGTACCTGATTTGCGATTCACGCATGCAACCCACGCATTCTCATGCATTCACCGGCACTCAGCTGGGGTAACTCGAGCGCTCCCTAGGCGGCGAAGTTCGAAATCCGAGCAGGCGCAGGCAGCTCCGTAGACCGCCGCCAGCTGGGCAGGTCAGAAGTACAGTAGGTCGTGCCCGCATGTGGCCCGCAAGCGCTGGTTTCGAGGCTACGGTGTCGCTGCGATCGTGCGTTGCGAATCACAGTAGGGCAAACGCTATTCTAAAACTCATACGGCGCCCGCTACGCACGCAACGCCCGCAGCGCTTGCAAACGGTATTCTAAGACTCCCTAATGATATTGACGTATCACTAACGCAAATGTTGCGTCGTGCAACGATATAAAAGGCTTCCATCAGTTCACGGGCTATGGTATCAGCGCTTCGACCCATAATCAGAGATTAGGATATTAGCCAGAGTTTAAATATATGCCGACGTAGCATTGTGACGGCGCAACGAAATGCATGTTGCTCACCATTGCATGCAGTCAACTTGTACTTCACCGTACGGTGTGCTACTTCACCGTGCGGTATAATGATCAACTCACACTATTTTTTTGTGTTCGGCCTAGCTTGATTAAATAAATAACTTATAAAGCTTCGAAGCACAGCAAAAAGCTTCAATTAGAAAATTGTAGGTTCTTGTGCTGCCTAACGCATTCTGCACGAACGTTGGGCTTCTTTCGCTGCACGGCTCATAATAGTGATAAGCAAACGCAGAAGTTATTGCTTGTGTTGCCGCAAGCAACAGGTTCGTCGTCACTACCACCATCATCGCTGTCTGTCGCTTTTCAAATCGCAGAATACGCCATCGTTTTCGCAAAGAACGTAGGGAGGAATGCAATTACGGCAAGCATGACACGAGTCTCTCTCTTCTTTTTTTTTTCGTGCATATACTGGAAACATAAAATCAATATTACTTAACAGACAGACAGCTAAAAACTCGGACGTTTGGCCAATTGATCTAAAACTTTCTAATTGAAATTTTTCGCCCAGCTCAATTTGTTGCCTTAGAAGTTAGTTAACCAGCCTTGCCTAATTGAGTAATCAAGAAGAACACAAAATATGTGTGACGTACTCCATGCAATATTAGCCAACATGCATTTGGTTGCGTCGTCATGAAGCACGTCGCATTTTCTTGAACTGGCTAGAGTTAGCTGAGGCACCTTGTAGGCCATGCGAATCTTCTCGAATTAAGTGCATATAATCTTAAAAAATAACTTCATGCGTGAACACTTGGCGTTTTTGTACCTATATGTAACAAGCAAATAGCAAGCTCCTCAACTTGGGTGGATTTGTGAGTATTACTTGCTATATTAGGTTCGGTTGCCAAGTGACTTATAAAAAGTTAGACAACTATCATTTTAAATGCCACTCATTGCTTATAACGATGATTATATACAACGCAAACTTCAACCATCGACATAGGGAAAGATAATCATACATAAAAAACTTACGCGTAAGAATGGCAGAGAATCAGTCGTGTTGGTACGGACATGCTGCAAGCCAACTTTCTTAGAAAAGAAGGGCTGACAAAGGATACCACGACACCTTGGTATCAGGCCTAATGTAGCAAGAATTATCAGAGCAAGTGCTCAATTACCATGGTGCCAGGTACATTATTCAAACCACACATTCAATATGATGTGGCATTAAGAAGATAAACTCAATGGGCTTGCATTCACGGAATTGATTGATATGTGGGGATTAACGTTGTATATAATGCAAATAAGGATACATGCGTGTCCACTTTCTCAGTGTACAACAAGAGGCAAAACCGATGCCTCCGAGATAGCTCCGGTAATCGCGGAGACCAACGGCAGGAAAAACCTGATTGCGGTCGCGATCATTTTGCGATTTACCTGTATTACACTCGTGTTCGCATTTCCCAGTTAAAAGCGGGACTTAGAGCCTTCAAAGCCCTACGTGCATAATGGTGTTGATTGATTGATCTGTGGGGTTTAACGTCCAAAAACCACCATATCATTATGAGAGACGCTGTAGTGGAGGGCTCCGGAAATTTTGACCACCTGGGGTTCTTTAACGTGCACCCAAATCGGAGCACACGGGCCTACAACATTTCCGCCTCCATCGGAAATGCAGCCGCCGCAGCCGGGATTCGAACCCGCGACCTGCGGGTCAGCAGCCGAGTACCTTAACCACTAGACCACCACGGCGGGGCATTGCGTTCACGGAAAATTCTTACGCTACATTTATTTATAAAACCAAAATTGCAGTCAGTCCTGTTGCTAGGAGTTGCCGGCTATGAGATTCAAAGGAACGCTTAGGCTCCTTTGTTCATAAGTTATGCCCATTCGGCTCATTCTTATGCTACGTCCAGAACTTCTATACTGTCCAAGAACAAGGCAGAAGTCATGCGGTTTCTTTCAGGAAAATGTTCACTTTCTTTAGAAACTGTCGACGTACACAGGGCAACAGAGGGAGACAACCGTACATGGTGTTTGCAGAAACGAGGGACTAGAGTGGAGCGGGGAGTCCTACGGGCTCTGCACGTGTCGAACGTCTGCGACTCCATGCGCTGGTATGAGTATACTAAAAGAAAGAGTATCGTCTTTAAAGAAACAGCAGCGGCGTCGTTTCCGTCACCCGCGGCCTGCGGCACACGGCGCCCGCAGGCGCTGTAAACTGTGAGTTGCTGTAATAGCTTACCTTTTTTAAAGCGGCGAGAATCGAGCGGCCACAATTAATTATGCCTCCGAGGCTCAGCACAAGCTGTCAACTTTCAAACTTGTGCACGTCGTATTATTCGTATGGACACCAGAAATGGACAAGCTAAGGAAGCGACACACAACTGAAGACGCATCTATCTTTGTCGCACTGTCACTGTAACCTACATTTCCCCCTCTCTTCAATAGCTAGACGAATACTAAAAACAAAACTACCAAGCTGAGCTTGATTGATCGTATTCGTTGAGAACTCGATAATCCATTTTTTGTGACAATTAACGTCACTTTGTTGTGCGCAAAGTATACGCCATAAGTCTCTGCTATAAACACTCAAATGGATGCAAATATTGGTTTCTCTTTCACAGCGCTAACAAGCATTAAACACATGATTTGCAAATTCCTCCCATGGACGTCAGACTCGGGAGTTTTGCGGACGCACAGCGCCACCTGTCCACGCAGTTTTGAGTAGTGCAAGGCCAGAATCCATTGCACAGTTTGCTGCGCAATCAGGTGCAACTGTATACAGCATACGAAACAACGATTGAGCTAAATATTAGGTGTATTTGCGCATTTAACGCTAACAAAAAGCGCTACGAAGTTCTCTCCGCTAGTCGGACGCGTCACCGAACCGCCGTGAAGTGATTGCTGGTTCACTCGCCTGAACGACGGCGAAAACAAGAGCACACGCAACAGCTCCGCACTCTACGAAAAAAAAAAGAACCCAGTCTGCGCTACTGTTGCGTTGTGAATTGCCACGGACATAAATGACTTCAGCGTTACTGATTCCCGCAGCTTTCGCAAAGCAGTATGGCGAGAGCGCTAAATACAGGCCATTGCGAACGTGTTGGGCAAGCGATATTACTCGCGTTCTCCACAGCCGTTCACTTGAGTAAATGCGATAATGTAGGTCTCCTGTTATTGTTTTGAGTATACTTGACAGAGAACCGTGGTAACTTTGATTCTGGAGCTTAACATACCCTTTGACTGCGATGCGCGTCGTGCAACAGTAGACAGATGACTCTCGCGATAAACAACGCACATGCTGCGACCACCGATAATCTGAAGTTGTCGCCACCACACACCATGCACGAGGCGGAAATGTTGTAGGCCCGTGTACTCAGATTTGGGTGCACGTTAAAGAACCCCAGGTGGTCGAAATTTCTGTAGCCCTCCACTACGGCGTCTCTCATAATCATATGGTGGTTTTTGGACGTTAAACCCCACAGATCAATCAATCAACACCATTATGCACGTAGGGATTTGAAGGCTCTAAGTCCCGCTTTTAACTGGGAAATGCGAACACGAGTGTAATACAGGTAAATCGCAAAATGATCGCGACTGCAATCAGGTTTTTCCTGCCGTTGGTCTCCGCGATTACCGGAGCTATCTCGGAGGCATCGGTTTTGCCTCTTGTTGTACACTGAGAAAGTGGACACGCATGTATCCTTATTTGCATTATATACAAACGGAAGACAACTGTCAACAGAGCATTCAAGCATGCGTATACAATAAAACATTTCAATGCACAAGAAGCGAGAAGCCGATGGAAAATTCAACTGCAAAGCGAAAATGACCAGGGCCATTCGTGCAGGATAAAGGGAGCTTCGTACCACTGATCGCATAGATCGCGAGCTTATGCACTTCATCACTTTGGCACCATGTGCATGCCTAAGTTTAACGCATTTAGGCGTTACAGAATGCTCGTTGAAGTGCTTGCATCGAACTTGATTTCATGCGATGCTCGCTTGCACTTAAATTGCCAGTTGCAGCACGCCGAAATAAATAAAACAACTTTTGCATTGTGCCCGCTTTTCGTTTTGGTGAGCTTCCGACTTCATAACCTCTCTTCATAACATTCGGAGAAGGAGGAGGGGGAGGAGCAAGGGAAGAAATGAAAGGCAGGGAGGTCAACCGGACGTGCGTCTGGTTGACCTCCCTGCCTTTCATTTCTTCCCTTCCTCCTCCTCCTCCTCCTCCTCGTCCTCCTCCGGCTGTTATGAAGAGAGGTTGAATTGAAGAAAGAAGCTTGCCAGGTCTTTGATTTCCAGGAAATCTGCCTAAAGACAAACAAAAGAGGAGGGCCTATGCACGTTCGTTTGCGGACGGCTCTCTGTGCACTATCCATATATGGCCGGCGCGGCGATGGGGGCGCTGATGGCGGCGTTTTCCACCGCGCCGCCTGGGCAGAGTCTGACGTCTATTGAGTATTGCAAGCATCCGCATTATATTCTTTATTTTCGATCAATAACATTGAATAGCATAAGCTCTGTACGTCACTTTCGGCAGTGGAAAGTTGATGTGAGGTGGTGCAGTTGGTGCAAAAACTCATTTCGGCTACAAATTAAAGTATCAAACGCTACTCTCTTGCCAATTTCACTGGTGCCACAGCAGTAATCAATACCATATACAGCAAGCAAAGGGCCAATAAAACGACATGCGTAATTTGGGGTGCAGGGCTCCCTTAAACAGCTCCGTAGTTAAATTATGAGCGCGTAATTTACATAGGCACGGGACAAACCTTTAGAACAGTAAAAACATTAGCGTAGACTAGCAGGGGGTGAAGTGCGTATAGGGTGAAATATTGAAATATAGGGTAAAAACATTGAAAAATAGCTAGAAAAGTACAAATCACGGGGTGCACGCACGCAACATGGCCCCGTTTTTACCAGTTACGTTAATTTAACCTGGCTAAGGTGTTTTGGTTTAGGGCAGCTGCTTACGTCATGATCGCCATCACAGTGGATCTGCCCTGCACTGGCGATGTACGTACATTAAATGGGCACGCGCACACCGACTTCCCAAGGTGCGTGCTGCCGGAAGGAAAACGCTGCGCCCAGCTGGGACGGTATTTCCGGTGACTGTACTGCAGTCAGATTGAGGCGTGGGCTGCCACACACGCACACACACACCCTGAGCTCGCGATACCAGAGCGTTCAACCGCAAGGAAACACCGGTCTATAAAGGGCATGAATGGCAGCATATGCTATTTAAAGCGCACGTTAGCGATAAATTTGCCGGAACAACAGCAGACACATAGTCCAATGAAATTGGCAGTCTATTGCATGCTTTGTCGTACTAGCTACAAATATAAAAGTTAGGTGACAGGCTGCAGAACGCTAACATGATCCGAATGAGGCTGCTCAAGGCCGGTGTCGGTAACCACCACTGAAATTTCGCAAGTGAAGAGTATAGCGGCGTAACACAGGGAGAGTTTTCACTGGCAAACACTCCCGATTTCGCGCCAGCAATAACGCCGCCCAACTTAATTGAAATATGGGAGTTCAGTGCAGAGGCCTTACTTATGAAAGCCGATCGCCACCCACACTCCTCCCTGCAGGGCCGCATATTTTTGCAGACACAATTGGCGATTGTATAACGCCCTATACGCATGTAGTGTTGCAATGAACTTCGCAGTAACTGATTAATTATGATCACAACAATCATAGGTTTATTTTCTGTCGAGAGCCTGCTCTCAAAGGCTTGTTGGTACATCGTAAGAAACATGCAGAACCATGCGGCACGGAACGAGTGAGGAAACACGGAAAAGAACGCAGTGTTGTGGCTCTTGGTTATTCCTAATTTATAAAACAGCGCAAAAAAAACAGGAAGACAAAAGAAGACGCACACAGCACTGACTTATATTTCCTCTGTCTCGCGCCCCGCCGCGGTGGTCTAGTGGCTAAGGTAATCGGCTGCTGACCCGCAGGGTGCGGGTTCGAATCCCAGCTGCGGCGGTTGCATTTCCGATGGAGGCGGAAATGTTGTAGGCCCGTGTGCTCAGATTTGGGCGCACGTTAAAGAACCCCAGGTGGTCTAAATTTCCGGAGCCCTCCACTACGGCGTCTCTCATAATCATATAGTGGTTTTGGGACGTTAAACCCCACATATCAATCAATTCCTCTGTCTCGCTTTCAATTCCCTGTCAACCTGGCTTTGCAGAACATTCGCAAAAAGCGGTTTTCAGGAAAAGTTGTCTTCTTTCACAGAGTTATGGAGATTTGTTCCCATTCTTAATATAAAATTGAAACCTGGCGCAATTTATGTCAAGAACGCGCGGCGCATTAGGTGAATGCTTAAGAACACCAGGTGATCCAAGCTCTGTAGTATACAGTGATTACGGCGTTTGGCATAACGAACTCATTCAATTTGAAAAGTTTGGACCACGACAATAAATCCTAACTATCCGAGAACGCGCGATTGCTTCTTTTCTATCGGGCACACACAACAATGATTGATGTGTGGGGTTTAACGTCCCGAAACCACCATATGATTATGAGAGACGCCCTTGTGGAGAACTTCAGAAATTTCTCCTACCTGGGGTTCTTTAACGTGTACCCAAATCTTACTACACGAGCCTACGGCACTTTCGCTTCCATCGAAAATGCAGCCGCTGGTGCCGGGATTCAATACCGCGACCTGCGGGTCAGCAGCCCAGTACCTATAGACCACCGCGGCGGGGTGGGTACATACAGTAATCCATCACCGAGAGAGCACAATATTTGGGTGGCACTGGTGACACTCGTCTGTGCGAGGATATCACGATTAATTGTGAAGCTCAACAAGCCTTTGTTCTATACATTTAGTCTTTATCTTTTATATCTTTTGACGTTCTGTATTATCAATCATCTGTCTATGCGTTGTACCACGCATCGGAAACCCTGATTTATGGAAGGAACTGAACTTAAAGTTACGCCGATTTGCGTGCCGACCGCATATATACTTTTTTTAGTTTAGCTATTGAGAAGGAGAAATAGGGAGAGCGGCGCGGCCAGATTAAAATATACAACCATCTCATCGAGCCGACTATTGTGAAAAGAATGTTTCATCTTCGAGCTAAGCATCGAAATTGGTTAGGTGGGTCTTTTATTCGCCTCTTTGATGTCCGCTGACTTGGGCTGAATTCTAGCGTTGCTTTGGCCACAATTTGGCATGATGTCAAATAAAGGTCATAGTCACCAGTGTGACGACAGTAAGAGTGAAGTCGACGGAAATTCTGGCTTAGAGCTAGTTCGGTTTCGAAATCTCCCTCGCAATTTGTACCCAACATACTATATTGCGTAGTATAATACAAGCACTGTGACGACCATGCCGATGGTCGCCTTCGTTGTTCTCTTCTTAACATTGTCGCTTGAGCTTCCGTTAACCTCCCTGCATGCGCTGTAACTTGCGATCTTGCTGTAGTTCTGAGTCCTTTCAGTTTTCACAAGAACGATATCCAGTGCGTCACTACTCGATCCAGGAATAACCTCGAGCAGCGTTGGTAAACCTACACTGACTGACCCAGCTGTCAGTGCACTGAACACTCAGGCCACTCGTTTATTCCACGTATACAGTGGCTGCACCGCAGTTGAATTTATATACATGATGTTTGTGTTTATTCTGCACTTGCGCATTTCTCCTATATTGCTATAATATTGCTGTTATGCTATAATATCTGTACCCATGCTATTCCTTCTTTACGCTTTCATTATATCTAGATCAATGTATTCACTGACGATTCACTGATGATTGCATTCTTTATGAACAAATGCACCCCGAGGGTAATAAAAACATAAGTAAGTATATCAGAGAATTGATAAATAAATACTCAAGTAAACTTAGTAACCTTTCATTAAAGCTAACGTTCTTAATAGCCTTACGCTAATATAATCGCTTGGACATGGAAACAATGTTGAGAACACTGTCTGGTAAATCTCTTCCTGCACCACATTTTTCCTGGATACGTTTTCGACTTTCCTCCGTTTTGACCATGTGAAGCTAATAAAAATGAAAAGCACGATGATCAATGAGTGTTGGTTTTGAAGTTCTTCGGCTATAGCCACAGCTGTCAGAATTAAGGGCATACCAGGTGCCCGACTATGATCGACGTCCATGTCAAGTGAATAGAACTTCCATCACTGAACGAATAGTTGACTGGCTGGTTCTACAACACCTTCGTGCAACCCACTCCGGGGGATATGCCATGAATCGGACGGTGCCACGCTTAGTAAACTAATTCACGTACTGAGAGAACGGGTTGAAAATGAATTGCTTATGCATTACAGATTGATTGTTTAAACTTGCAAGAGTACAAAAACACTTTTTAGAGCAATAAAGATTGGTAGCGACCAGCGTGCGGCACTTTCTCTCTGTTTCTTTTACAATAAGCTGGTACTCGCTTCCATGGCAGGGCTAGACTGCACCTGCGCGTTGCTTACGGCCTTCTCACCCGTTTCGAAACCAATACGAGAGTTTTTGAGTATGTTTCGCCACCCGTCGGCGATAGGGGCACTGCGACCCCGACCTTGCATGGAACATGTTCTGATTGAATGCGGCGATATCCACCCTGGTATACGTGTGAGTACAAGCCTACATGAGGCTTCGGGTTTTAGGGACAAACATGGCAAGCTGAACACGTCCGCGATTGAAGCAAGTAAGAGACAGTTAGAGTATTCGTGGCAGAAAAGTATAGATAAAGGACAGAAACTGTGAGAAAGTGAGGTCATTCTGCCTTAAGAGGCAGATCGATAAAACATATATTTACATTTTTCTTTGTTATATTAAGATCGATTTCAACGAAGTAGATAAGGCATTGGGCCAACATAAATAGAATGTTTTCTTTTCATTATCTTTCTTGCGAGCCTCGTGGCACACATGTCGCCACCCCGTTATAAAAGGGACGCTCATAGCATCCATCCATTCATTCATTCATCTCCTGCGCCGCGCACACGGCAAAAGAGTGTTTGTCGATGCGAAACCGTGGAAGAGGGGCTCTCGACGAAGAGGCGGAGGTGGATTATTCAAGAAGTCAGGGTTAGAGGGAAGATCGTCTACTTAAAAAACTAATCTTATCAGACGGCTTGCCGCTTAATGTACGTATGCATGTGCTCGTGGATAATAGAAGCTGAAACCCAGTAAAAATGCGGAAGAATCGGCTAATTAGGGGCATAATTCAGAAGGCATAAAACACTGGCAACGACCAGAGAGATATATATAAACAACGCTGCACCTGTTCTGCACGCAGAGAGCACCGAATACGTTTGGCCCTTGGTCTCGTTGGACAACGAGGTCACAATTAGGACAAGTCGCTTACAGAATTGACGAGCACTCCTTCTTTTTGCTAGCTATTTTTAATTTTTTTTTATTTCTACAAATACGTTAGGAGTGTTTTTGAGGGCTAAAAGCTACGGCCTGCCTCTTGACAGCTCTTTGAAACCCGTACGCTAGTTGTACTCTAATGGTTAAAAATAACTCTGTATAGGAAGAAAGTAACTAAAAAAGAGAAAAAGGTGGTTTTGCTGCAGAATAAATCCTTTGGACGGCATGCCCTGAGAGTAGTGGTGTGCATTGTCTACAGTTACTGTATATGCTAACTTTAGCTAAAGCTAGCATTGTGAAGGTGTTAGCGCCACCTGGAAACATTTATTCCGGAGACCCCAAGCTCCTTTGTGTTCCTTTGTACAGCAAGCTCCATCCATGAAAAATGAAAAAAACGCTGCTGCTTACGCTCGTCAGCCGTTTGGCCTGGAACTAAAGCTCTCTAGTGCAAATCAGTTCTGCGCTATCCTTCGAGTTCGCGGAAAAAGTGTTCAGAAAGGAAAACTGACAACGTTCCAACTTTCCAGCATGTAAGCAGCTTTTTTTTTCTAAGAAATCCGTATCAATTGTCTTGTGGCTCAGTGCTACAACCAGGTTGTTCTCAATTTTTCTTTCCGCCCCGCTGTGGTGGTCTAGTGACTATGGTACTCGGCTGCTGACCCGCAGGTCACGGGATCGAATCCCGGCTGCGGCGGCTGCTTTTTTGATGGAGACGAAAATGTTGTAGGCCCGTGTGCTCAGATTTGAGTGCACGTTAAAGAACCCCAGGTGGTCAAAATTTCCAGAGCCCTCCACTACGGCATCGCTCAAATTCATATGGTGGTTTTGGAACGTTAAACCCATCACATATCAATAAATTTTTCTTTCTCTCTAGCGTGGCTTGCTTTATTCTGGAATTCGTCCACCGCAGCTGCATTTAGTTCGGTGTTTCCTCAGTGTTCAGTATATAACGATTTCTCGACTCGAGAAGACGGTTGTACGTATATATATTAGCTTTGTGATGGTGTTTTGATGTGTTCTGTATCGCGTTCGGGTAAAACACCCGGTGTTTTTTTTTCACTTTCCAATCATTGCTGATATGCGCGCTAAACGGGAAAAGAATATTGCGAGAGACAAGCTTATCATCAGTGACAAGTCAGCATCGAATGTCGTATGCAGCAGACATTTTGCCGATAAAAACTATGTGCCTGCGTGTCGTATCAGAAAAATTCTTCCCGACTCCAAACCTACTCTATTCAAGAACTATCCTTCCTACTTGATTCCAAGTGCAAAGAAGCCTCGCAAAGATTCTGTTTCACGAGCTTCGCCCCTACGTCAAACATAAAAAATATAAAAGCGGAGACCAACGAATCAGATCTGGATGTTGCGACCTCACAAGATGCTTTCCCAGCGACGGTCATAGCACGCATCGATACCTGGCTAGAATAGGAAAATTTCGCTCCCAAGTATCGTACAATAGTTCAAAATGTGAGAAGGTGCAGCAATGGCTTAAAGAAGAGGAAAGAGCGTCAGAATAATATTTGTGTGTCTTCAATTATTAGTAAACCTGTCTTTGGACGGACGGACGGACGGACGGACGGACGGACGGACGGACGGACGGACGGACGGACGGACGGACGGACGGACGGATGGATGGATGGATGGATGGATGGATGGATGGATGGATGGATGGATGGATGGATGGATGGATGGATGGATGGATGGATGGATGGATGGGTAGCGTACTCGCCCCACGGAGGCGCGAAAAGAAGGCACCTACACTCTTTGAAGTTTGGGACAAGAATAGTTTATTTTCCAAGAAAAACAGGCTTCGAAAGCGACAACCAAAAGGGGCATGGCTGCGTATCTTTCGCGGCCCTCCGGAGATAACGTGAGGAGTGTTGGCCGCGTCTGCGCCGTGCGCCTCGGCATACGAATTGGTATACGCACACAAATAAAATTATCGCGATCACCGGCGTCATCGCCCACTACAAGGGGTCCCCCCCTAGACCGCGGAGCCTGGGAAAAAAACGAGCAAAAGTGCGAGTTAGTCCATGAGGTGAGCCGGTTTCACGCGATCGAGAGAAACGACGTCCTCTCTGTCGCGAACACGAATGGTCACAGTTTTGTGCGACCGCGAAAGCACACGGAAGGGCTCGTCGTACGCCGGAGTCAACGGTGTTTCATTGTGTCACGTCGCACGAACACGTGGGTTGCTTCATTCATGTCTGGAAAAGAAAACACTCTTTGGTTGCTGCTGACACGTGGCGCGCTGGGTTGCAGGTGCTCCAACCAGGAATGTAGCCTTTCCATATGTTTTGAAGGCGTCGGCGTAGCGCTTGGTTTCTCACCGAAGAATTCTCCCGGTAGTCGGATTGTAGAGCCGTAAAGCGTTTCTGCTGCACAGAATCCGAGGTCTTCTTTTATCGCCGTACGCAGGCCAAGAAGAACGAGAGGGAGCTTCTCCACCCAGCGCTCTCTATCTAATTTGGCCGTTAAAGATGCTTTCAGTAGACGATGTAGCCGCTCCACCATTCCATTGCTCGCTGGATGGTAAGCCGTGGTGTACTGGAGCCGTGTTCCCAGAAGCCTTGCCAGCGCAGAGAATAGGTTGCTCTGGAATTGTCGTCCACGATCGGTCGTTATGCGCAGTGGGCAGCCATAGCGTGAAACCACAAACGCCTTGTCGACGGTCCCGGCTGCGATGTCAAGAATCGGCGTCGCCTCGGGCCACCGTGAGTATCGGTCGACACAAGTGAGCAGGTATATGTAACCCTGGGAAGAAGTAAGAGGTCCCACAAAGTCCAAGTGCACGTGGTCAAAACGACACTCTGGTGGCCGAAATGCTTGAAGTGCTGTGCGCGTGTGACGAGTCACCTTGACTGCTTGACATGTTTGGCACGTCTTCGCTCAGCGTCGAACGTCGGCGTTAATTCCGGGCCACACAAAGCGGTCAGTGACGAGCGCTTTGTGTGGATTCCTGGGTGGCTGAGGTCGTGAAGGCTGTCAAACACTGCACGCCGAAACTGGACAGGGACGAAGGGTCTTGGAGATTTCTACGATGTGTCGCATGTGACCATAGTCGTTGTGTATGGTAGCGGAATCTCTTCGAGCACCAGTGACAGTGGATTCTGCCTCATCTCGGCTAGCTCAGGGTCTTCCGGCTGGGCGGCGGTAATGTCTCGAAGTCGACGGACGCTGAAACGGTGTCGATACGGGAGAGTGCGTCGGCTGCTTGGTTTTCGCTCCCCGTTATGTGGCGGATGTCCATGGAAAATTCGGAAATGAAAGAAAGTTGGCGCAGTTCTCTTTCCGAATATGAGGAACTGTTGTTCTTGATCGCATACGTCAGCGGCTTGTGGTCCGTTAAAATGTGGAAAATGCGGCCTTCTAGGAAGAAACTGAAATGCTTTACGGAGGAATAAATGGCCAGCATCTCTCTTCCAAAGGTGCTGTAGCGCACTTCCGCCTGTTTCAGACGTTTAGAAAAGAAACCTATCAGTTTCCAGTCCTTGCCATGGTATTGATGCAACACTGCTCCCACTGCCGTCGTTTAAGCGTCAACCATGAGCCGCGTTGGCGCGTCGGAAAGCGGGTGCATCAGAAGTGTTGTGGAGGCAAGCCGAGTTTTCGCGTCCTGGAAGGCTTTTTCGTGCTCCTCTGACCAGTGAAACTCGGGCGTTTTTTTGCCTTCCTGGCGCAGCGAGTCAGTTAGCGGCTGTAGAATGTGTGCACAGGATGAGATGAAGCGCCTATAGAAGTTGATTAGCCCGAGAAACTCGCGCAACTTGCGGAAAGAGGTAGGCGTGGGGAATTCCCTGACTGCTTGCACCCGTGATTCAAGCGGCAAGATGCCTTGCGGGCTGATTTGATGACCTAAGAAATCTAGTGCTTCAACACCAAAGATGCACTTTTGGGGCTTCAAAACCAGACCGTGCTCGTCAAGACGCTTGAAGAGGAGGCGCGGGTGATTTTCATGCTCTTCCGGCGTTTTGCTGGCGACCAAAATGTCGTCTAAGTAGACAAAAACAAAGAGCAGTCCGCGAGTGACCTCATTCATGAAACGCTGAAAAGTTTGTGCCGCGTTCTTCAGTCCGTACGGCATACGAACAAATTCAAAGAGGCCGAAAGGCGTTGTCAAGGCCGTCTTTTGGATGTCGCTTGGTTCTACTAGAATCTGGTGATAAGCGGCCATCAGATCCAGCTTAGTGAAGATGGTCGTTCCCGCGAGGCGACCGCTGAAATCATGGTTGTGGAGGAGAAGATATTGGTCTGCCGTTGTCACAGCATTGACTGCCCGATAATCACCACAAGGCCGCCAGTCACCAGACTCTTGTTTTGGCACCATGTGCAGCGCGGAAGACCAGTTGCTGAAAGAAGGCCGAATAATGCCGAGTTATAGCATGTGGTCGAACTCACGGCGGGCGACTTCGTGTCTTTGTCCAGCAAGTCTCCTAGGTCTAGCGGTGACGGGTGGTCTGGTGGTGACAATGTGATGCGTCATTTTGTGTTTGATTGGCAGTTCGGTGTTCCGAGGTCTGGTGATTTCAGGGAATTCAGCCAGAATCTTTTGAAATTTTGACTCTGGGTTGAAACTCAAACTCAAACTCGAAGTGCAAATGCTGCATGAGGACAGGTCAGACTTCAGTGCGATAACAGCGAGCGAAGTGACGTTATCCTTGAGACGACGATCGCGAACGCTGACGTCAAGATTGAAGTGGCTCAGAAAGTCCGCTCCCAGGATGGCAATTCTGACTTCGGTCACAACGAAGAGCCATCGATATATACGCCTGAGTCCAATGTCTATCGTTATTGACAGGACTCCATATGATGCAATAGCAGTATTATTGACTGCAATTAGGATCAAAATGGACTTGCCGCCCCGGCGATGTTGAGCTGCTGCTGCTAGGATAGACAGCTCCGCTCCGGTATCGACAAGGAGGCGTGTGCCGGTAATGCGGTCGACAACGAAGAAGAGGCTTCTTGAACGATGGCCCGTGTCGCTTTCCGCCGTTAGTGACTGGCCGGTGCGTTTCCCGTCCACGGGCATGGATGGGTGCAGCGAGTGGCTTGCTCTCTAAAACGACGGTGGTACCAGCATATGTTCTGCTCTGCCTCGCTTGAGTGTCCGCGGTGCTGCGGGCTTCGAGCACGGGACGGCGAACGATGCCGTGCAGGCCGGTGTTTGTTGGACAGGGCGTGGTTTTCAACTGCTGTAGCCAGTCGGTCAACTCTGTCCTCTAAGCGACCTAACCGGTCTGCATGTTCGGGCCTTTCCGTTGCAGCAATAGACATTTTTGGTGGCTCAGTGCAGTCGGTGATGCGGTCGCCGAGTTGAGCCAGACGTTCGAGAGTCACGTAATCCGAGCCAGCGAGTATCATCCGTGTTGACTGTGGCAGTCTCTGCAAAAACAACTCGCGAAGCAATGGATGTTGACGCCCCTCTGACGCTTGTTGGCCCAGCAGCTGACGCATTCGGTGGAGTAGTTGTGAGGGACGCTGGTCAACGAGCTCTTCATGAGACAGGAGTTGTTGCAGCCTGCTCTGTTCGGACACCTCAAGACGTTTCAGGACGGTGCTCTTTAGTTCGTCGTAGGGCTTCTCTGATGCAGTGGAGGCGAGCACATCGTCTACGGCGTCAGCGATGTCAGATGGCAGTGCTGAAACGACGTGCAGTTATTTTGACTGCTGAGATGTGCTGCGTCGAAGCTCGAAGCGGGCCTCGATTTGGCTGAACCACACCCTGGGGTTTTTGGGCCGAAAATGAGGAAGCTTAAACTCCGAGGCGTTGGTTGTGGGTAAGCTTAAAGTGCCTTCCTCGTCTGACATGGCTACTGTTTTTCCAAACGTCCGGGTCACCACATTGTAGCGTACTCGCCCCATGGAGGCGTGAAAAGAAGGCACCTACACTCCTTGAAGTTTGGGACAAGACTAGTTTATTTTCAAAAAAAAACAGGCTTCGAAAGCGACAACCAAAAGGGGCGTGGCTGCGTATCTT
Source organism: Rhipicephalus annulatus (assembly GCA_013436015.1). Lineage (NCBI taxonomy): Eukaryota > Metazoa > Arthropoda > Arachnida > Ixodida > Ixodidae > Rhipicephalus > Rhipicephalus annulatus. The sequence continues at coordinate 72,976 of WOVY01014740.1, read as the reverse complement.
TCACGGCCCTCCGGAGATAACGTGAGGAGTGTTGTCGCGTCTGCGCCATGCGCCTCGGCATACGAATGGGTATGCGCACACAAATAAAATTATCGCAATCACCGGCGTCATCGTCCGCTACATATTGGTTGGACGGACGAACGGACGGATGGATGGATGGATGGATGGATGGATGGATGGATGGATGGATGGATGGATGGATGGATGGATGGATGGATGAATGGATGGATGGATGGATGGATGGATGGATGGATGGATGGACGGACGGACGGACGGACGGACGGACGGATGGTTGGAAGGACGGACGGACGGACCCAGCTGTGCAATTCAGATCGGGCGGTAGCTCACGCCACCTAGCCATAAAGTTAAATACTGTCACTATGTATTTCACCCGCGCCTTGATTGTCGCCACCAATCAGTTTTACCTCCTTCTCGATATTTCTACCCATTCAAAGTCTATTTTGCCTTCACTGTTCCTAAACCCCAATGCTTTGAAAAATTGAGCGCTATTATCTTGAACTAGAGGGTGGAGCCCTTTACAGAACATTATCAAATGTTCAGCCGTTTCTTCCTCCTCTCTACACACACTACATAACGTGTCTGTGCCTTCGTATTTGACTCGGTACATCTTGGACCACAATACTTCCGTTCTAGCCTCGAACAGCAGAGAACTACCTTGAGAATTATCGTAGATATTTTCTTTTGCGATTTTCTGTTTGAAAGTTCGATATGTCTCCAGTGATGATTTTGTAAGCATTCCAATCTTACACGTGCCCCTCTCTGTTTCCTTCACCTTCTTCTTAACCCATGTTTCCTTTAAGCTTGGTATTTTTCTGTTGTCTAAATACTTGCTTTATAATTTTCAAGTTCGCTTCCTCGATTTAGTACCAATGATCTTCATGTACAAGTAGCTGAAAACTTTCCTAGCCCAACGCTCCTCTTCCATTTTCGCAATCACTCAAATTCTATCTTGCTGCTAGCTTCCCAGCACTCGAACGATGTCCATCCTATGTCATCCTGTACCCCCTGATTCGGGGTGTTTCCGTGTGCACCGAAAGCTAGTCTACCTATGCCACGTTGTTCAATTTCTAGTCTTGCTTGAACCTCAATCTCATGCACAAGACCGCATCACCGAACGTCAAACCCGGGACCGTGACACCTTTCCGAATCCCTCTCACACGCCATACCTATTGTAGTTCTAGAGTGCCCTAGTTTTCATTACAGGAGGGTCAGGGTTGCAGCGCCCCCGACAAAACAGCGGCAAGAGGCACGTACTACACCCGATGCGAAGTCCGTAAGAAGCGAGCGCGCAGGTGCAGTCTAGCCCGGTCGCGTCGCTACTAAGATCAACACGAGGCTTCACTGCATTACACGGAGTCTGTGAGTAACAGTACCTGTACCTTCCATTTGCACCTTTCCTTGCATGAATCAATTACCTTTATTAAAAGTCCGGCAGTTTCCTTTGGGCAAAGCGTAGGGAAGAGGGGATTAACCCCTGTACCATCCTTCCCTTTGTCTTAAGTATATTTTTTTCTTTATTGTAGGCATTATTACGCGCGGCTCCGGTGTAAGACTGTCCATGTTTCAATGAATTTGGTAAACTTTATCCCTAGTCCACTCTGAAAAATACGTATATGGTAGTTGCTTTTTGCATATTAGCATTTTCGCTACAAAACTGCAGCCAGAATGTTGTGCATTTTGTACATAATTTGTCTGTCGCAAACAGAAGAGATTGTCATCATCAATCGGCATCATCATGAACAAGAGCGGTGAGAGAGAAAGAATGAAACATAAAATGAGAAAGAAACAAAAAATTCTTGGCCAAAAAAAAATCTCTTCGCGAGGCAGGATTCGAACCGGCGTTTCCACAATCCGACGGCGTACGTCGTGACCACTCGGTTATCCAGGCACGCAAGCGAGGCTTAGTACAGAGTTGTATAGTATATAGTATAGCAAGGAAGTGGGAAAAGAAACTAAATTAAGATGAGGAGGAGAAAGTGGGGGTGAAGAGGAGTATGAGGGAAGAGAGTTAAACATAGCATAGAAATAAGAAATAAATCGAAATTAAGAAAACGTGGTAAAGACAGAGCGAATCAAAGAAAGAGATATAAAGAAAAAAATTGGCCCGAATCTACATGTTACACTGTAAATGTCATCAAAAGACGATAGTCTTGCGTCTGGAGAGAGTGAACAAAACGTTTATTTGATGTTCTGCGCAAGAAAATCGGTTAATGGTATTCTGAAGGCGCTGCGTTAGATAACCTCCAGCGTGTAACGGAGGCGAACAAGCGCATCTAGGCATGTTAAACACGAGCGCCATCTGACAGTTATCTTCGAAAACAAAGGCACGTGCAACCGCAGAGAAAGATGCGCGCCAGTCTCGGAGGTGATAAGATGTAGAATGCAAAGCGACAGGCAGGTGCCACCACCGTGTCGTCGTAGCAGAGCATTGGAAACACCTCCTTAAGCGTCCCGTTGCGCTGTCAGCGCAGCGCGATAAACGCTACAGTCCTTAGTGTTACATGTGTGTGCCTCTTCTAGTATGAAGGCAGACATACAAAACATAAACGTGTTGTTATGGCGCCTCAGATATGCGCATTATTTGTTTTTAATTGACAATCACACAACTATAAATGCTAAACCTTGAGCAATATTGGTGGGCGCTGCGAATGCGGTTGGCCGTTTGGTGCCGTTTGACGTATCGTTAGGGCGGACAAACGGACATACATACATACATACATACATACATACATACATACATACATACATACATACATACATACATACATACATACATACATACATACATACCAAAATTTTTCTGTCCAAGGTCCCCAAGAAAGACTATCGTCTGTAATATTTATTGTACCAAACAGGTATATGGTTACGAGAAACGCCGTAGTGAGGGGCTCTTTAACATGCACCTAAATCTAAGCAAACGGGCCTCAACCATTTTGGGCTTTATCGAAAAAGAGATAGAAATAGAGAGGAAGCAAGCGAGAGTGAAAAAAGAGAGAGCAAGAAAGAGAGAGAGGGAGAGAGAGAGAAAGTGAGGGTGACAAACAAACAACAGAGTGAGAAAGGGAGGGGTGAGGGACAGAGAATGGAGGGCGTGGTGAAAAAGATAGAGAGAATGAGCAAAAGTAAAATAGATAAAAAGAAGTGTACAACTGGAGAGAAAACAGTGAGTAATAACGAAACGCAGCATGAAACAGAAAGCGAAAAAAAGAAAACAAGAAACAAACAAGGATTACAGAGAGAGATAAAGATAGAGAGAGAGAGATGGATCGAAAGGGAAGTAAAAGGGAAAAACTGAAAGTGCAAGAACTGGAAACAAATAGATGTAGATATTGAGAAAAAGATAAATACAATTAAATAAAATGAAAACAAGAAAACGGAAAGAGAGAAAAGGAAGCAGAGGAAGAAAAACGAAAGAGGGAGAAAGAAGGCCACCGGCGCCACATTTGCTTCAAGCTTGGCACTTTGGGGGGGGGGGGAGTGTTAATCCATACTTTATGTCTGTTATTGTATATGTAACTCTATGCATTCTATGTAATTATATGTATTCGTAATGTGTATGTAATTCATGATTACTGAATTAAACGAATGGGGCAGAAAGGTAGGCTCTAAAGTTAACTTGCAGAAAACGATAGTAATGTACAACAACCTCGAAAGAGACCAGCATTTCGAGATAGGTAGCAGTGCACTTGAAGTTGTCAAAGACTACGTCTACTTAGTACAGGTAGTAACCGCCGAGCCGAAACACGAGATTGCAGTAACTAGAATAAGAACAACAGTACTGAAAGTTGGGCGAGTTGGTACTCATTCATGACTATTTTGCGCAAACACGTACACGGACACAAGGAAAAGAGGGAAACAACACGGGCGCAATAAGAACGGCGTGGAGCACATTCTGCAAGCATTCTCAAATCATGATTGATATATTGCCACTATCCCTCAAGAGGAAGGTATATAACAGCTCCATCGTGCTGGTACTTAGCTATGGAGCAGAAACCTGGAGACTTACAAAGAGGGTTCCGCTGAAATTGAGGATGACGCAGCGAGTGACGGAAATGAAAATGATAGGTGTAACCTGAAGAGACAAGAAGAGAGCAGAGTGGGTCAGGGAACAAACTGGGGTTAAGTATATTATAGTTGAAATCAAAAAGAAGAAATGGACATGGGCCGGGCACGTAACGCGAAGGCAAGATAACCACTGGCCATATAGGATTACAGACTGGATTACAATAGAAGGAAAGCGGGCGAGGGAGACAGAAAATTAGATGTACAGAGGAGATTAGGAAGTTTGCGGGTGTAAAGTGGCAGCAGCAAGCACACGACCGAGTTGACTGGCGGAACATGGGAAATGCCTTTGTCCGGCAATGAGCGTAGTCAGGCTCATGATGGTGTATGTTCCTGCGTGCGTTTCTATGCGTGCGTGTGTATATTTCGAAAGCGGCTCAACCCCTTCAACATCCTCAGAAGAATAAGCTAGCAGACGGCTCACACCTTCGTTCGTCCCGAGTTCTCACAAGCCCGCCGAAAACTTCATTGTGCGAGCGCGCGTGTATACATGTGTTTGTGTGTGTGCGAGCTAGGGAGCCTTCAGCGCGAGCGTGCGTTGATGTGTGTGCGCGCATGGGTGCACGCGCGTGTTTGTGTATGTGCCCGCGGGTATGTCGTTCCAAATATAGGAGGAAGAAATGGCGCGTGCACGAGCGACAGCGACGAGCGCTGGCTCGTTCAGTCGTTCCACTGTCTTGTGCACAGAACCTTGATCCGCGAGGGGGCAACACCATCGCCATGCCATTTTGAAGGTTCGTTCGCACGCCCTGTCCTTTTGTCCGTGGTTCGGCGTGCAGGATGTGTTCAGGAGTTTTTAGACATACAGGTAGCCATACGGATATCGGACACAGAGCGTGTAGTGAGTTTTATGCGCGTGCGGCGAGCGCCTCGAAAATGGCGACCCCGAGCGATCCTTGAGGATGACGTGTGCATACCCCCTGTAAATGAAAATAACTACAAAGAGAATAGGGGTGGACCGCACCACCAGGAGGTATAACGGGATTAAGGCAATCTAACATGTGTGCGTGTGTATGTGAGTGCATGCGTGCCTATGTGTGTTTTGACGTAAAGCTTCAGTGACTGCCAGACTCTGGCAGTCACTGAAGACACGCGTTTTGTTTTGCAGTGCAAAACAAAACGCGTTTCGATTTCAAACAGTTGTGGCCAAGGCGGCGTCCTCTGTAAGGGTTTTCAAGAAAACTGGCTTTTTGCAAGCATCAGACAAATTAGAAAGAGAAGGAAAGCGAGAAATTAGAAATCAGGCATCTAGTAAAATTACGTTGGAGGAAAAGGTAATTGATATGTGAGGTTTAACGTCCCAAAACCACCATTTGATTATGAGAGAGGCCGTTGTGGAGGGCTCCAGAAATTTCGACCACCTGGATTAGAGGAATAGTTGGTACGTCAATAAAACTGAGAATTGCGTGAAAGACGTCACGTGTGAGCACCGTTACTCATCTTGAATAGAATGGCTGCCGTGGCATAACCACGCCCGCCAGTTAATAGCATACAGAATAGAGGTAGTTGTTCAGGTTTCGTTGAGCTTTGGTAGGGTATATGTGGGCCCAAGGGAATGGTGCTAAAATAAGCGCTTGTTAGAGCACTCTTAGGCCACAAGTTCTGGTGGCAGCGGTGCAACAAGCGGAATATAATTTGAGCAATTTTTGGAGCAGTAAAAGGTTACTTTGGAGCACTAAAATTACCATTTGCAGCAGGTTACGGGGGAAAATGTTAATTCTTTATCACGAAAGACTAAATTTGGAGCAGTCTAAAGAAGAAGGCTTATATTTAGAAAAAAATGTAAAAACAATTCCACATTCCCTAAATTATGTAGAGTGAATGTGAGCACTGCTGTTTCAATAAAAGTAATATTTTGAAACCCCCCTAAGCAACTTGACAAGGATAAAGTCCACATTAGCACTTGCCACGGCTGTCTAATCTTTTGACAGCCTATGAGAACTCAAATGTGGATCTGCCAAGCTGGCGATCTTGAGAACCGGGGGATTTGTAAAACTCAGAAATAGGGGTGGCAAAACAAAAAAAAACTGGCGCTCTGTAGTTCTGTTTGATTTTTTTATTGCTGCAGATGTGTCATAGTGGGCTCCAGATAATAATAGCCAGTAACTTTTTTATACGTCAGCGATCATATTATCACTTACAATTAGGCGGGGTACACACGCATGAGTAACTGAGCAAACCGTTTTGTGTTCCGCAAATAATGCTAACAGCCCCTATTAAATCTTATGATGCTTTTTCGCAAACCATTAGTGTACTGCAGCAAAGGTGGCTTAAACAGCGTTTTGTAGCGGTTTAGGCGAAGAAATTTTCGAACCGCTGCGCCCCCCCCCCTCTTTTTTCACAATGGGTTTACGTTTAGGACACAACTTCTCGGCTCGTTTGCAAGCCGCGTTTGACTAAAGTAACAACGGTATGCGCCCATTGACCAGGCGACCACACCGGATATCTATCACATGCGCCGTTGCTATGGCAACTAACGTGGTCGCCGACAACGCCGGCGCTCGCAGCCCATCAAGTTTGTTCGCACGCAGTAACAGCAGCATGCGCTTCCAGCTTTAGTTTCAAACATGCCATAGCCGCATTTGCCGACTAGCAAATTCATATTCCCCACGAAGTGTTGCTGGTTACGGCAACGCATTTTTGTCCTGTGAAGTTGCGTCGTCCCGCCGATAGATATTCACTGCGGTCAGCGGACCGATAGCACGCGGTGTAGTTTCTTCATCTGGTCGATCGCATTTCGCTAGTATGGTTTGTGCGCGCCTGGATTCCTGCATTGATTCATAACGCTAACTACAGCTGGCCAATATGGACTGCATTTCTTACTGAAATTAGTGCAACTGAGAAAATTTTGATGCTGGTCGGGTAGTTTGGCACAGCGTGGCACAATTTGACAAATTTCATGGTTTTGGCGCAATTCAGCGCACAAATAAGGAATTGTATCAAATCAGCGCAATTAGCGTAGCTGTTGCACGGTGTACTATTGAAACTGTTGCACCCCTGTGATGGTGAAAACCGTAGGCGTGCACATGAGGTGTGAGGAGGGGGGGCACTCGCTTGGTAACATAACAGGACGGCGCGAAGTCTGCCCCATACATTGATTTAATAGCGAGTAGAGCGTGCTGCAATATCCCCCCCCCCGGTGCAGGGGAAACTTGCGCACGCTATGGCGAAAACCACTAGGACAAACTTTGTAAGTGCCGTGCTGATTTCATGACACATACTTAACAAAAATAACCAATTCCATGCCTTTAAAGCCGCTGGACAGAGAAGCCGTTCCTCATTTCATTCGGTCACTTCAAGGTTTTGCTTTCATTTTGTCGAGTTACTTCTGTCATTTCCTAGTTGTTTATTTAGGTTATGTAGCCGTGTCTTTAGTTCCAGTCGATGATGCTGATTAGTGTGGTTCACCCTTAACTCTTAGTCTTTCTAAATACAGTTTGAATCACCCGCCTTACACAAGCTTCACCACGTGACCCTAACCCCCTCCTTCTGTCCACTCGGAACCACCTGTCTCACATATATTTAACTGCGTAACTTCAGAGGTGGCACGAGCATTTCTTTTTTTTTGGGGGGGGGGGATGAGGGCACTCACGACATGCGAGTTCGATCAAGAGGGCAAGGAGGCTGAAAATTTATGCATGCATATTTTTATTATGTTAACTTTTGGGAATAGTAAATGGGTGCGGTGGGATGGGGGTATGGCGGAATTTTTTTTCTCTGTGTGTGTGTGGTAGGGCAGCTGCGTATCCCACGCTGATGCACCCCTACGTGACCTCTTTTCGGCCCACTTAATATAGCAGCGATGGCGTAGTGGTTAGAACATCAGCCTTGCATGCAAGATGTCCGTGGTTCAAATCCCGGTGCCGCGCAGTTCCCAACCAGATTAAAAACAGTCCGCGTGGTGATGGAGCTGCATTAGAGGCCTGGGGTGCGGCCTCACCGGTTGCCACCGCCGGTAACGCACTCCCTCACCAGAGAAGGATTGGCCACCCTGGTGCAGTATCTGGCCACTACCTCCCACATGCATACGTCAAATAACTCACGGACCTCGTTTCCCAGCAGCTGCGAAGCAACTGACCACGGTGGCGGTCAGATCTGCAACGCAGCAGAGGGTGCTTGAACTTGGCAACGTTTAACGCTAGAACATTATCTAAGGAGGCAAGTCTAACTGTAGTATTCGAGGAGCTAGAGGGCATTAAATGGGATGTAATAAGGCTCAGTGGGGCTAGGAGGACAAATGAGGCACATACAGCGCTAGAGAACGGGCACGTCCTGTGCTATCGACGGGCTTGGCTGACAGAAGAGAACTGGGAGTGGGGTTCAGTATCCACAGAAACATAGCTGGAAACATAGAGGAATACTATGACACCAGTGAAAGGGTCGTAGGTATCGTAATCAAACTCAATAATATATACAAGATGAAGGTGATACAGGCTTATGCGCCTACGTCCAGTCATGATGACGCTTGAGTTGAAACTTTCTATGAAGACGTCAATGAGAATCGGCAATGAGTAAGGTAAAACACAGTATACTATACTGATGGGAGACCCCAATGCAAAAGTAGGGAAGAAACAGGCTGCAGACAAGGTAGTAGAAGATTATGGCATCAGTACTAGAAATGCCAGAGGGGAGCTGCTAGTAGAATTCGTCGAGCGCAATAATTGACGGATATTGAATACCTTCTACCGAAAGCGAGGGAACCGTAAGTGGACATGGAAGAGCCCTAAAGGCGAAAATAAGAACGAAGAAGACTTTATACTGAGTGCACAACAAGGCATCGTGCAGGATGTGGAACTACTTGGCAAGGTACGATGCAGTGACCATGGAATGGTACGGTCCCTAATTCGCCTAGACTTGAAGCAGAAACAACTAATACTCAAGAAGAGAATGAATGAGCTAGCACTACAAGGGAAAGTACAGGAATTCAGAGCCTCGCTTCAGAACAGGTACTCGGCTCTTATCGAGAAAAACAGCCTTAGCGTTGACGCAATGAATGATAATCTGACGAGTATCATTATGCAGTGAGTGTGAATGGGAAGTTGGAGGTACTGTAGTTAGACAGGACACTGGCAAGCTGTCCCAGAAAACGAAGAATCTCATTAAGAAGCATCCAAGCATGAAAGCCTCAAGTACAACAGACAGAATAGAGTTGGTGGAGCTTTCGAAGTTGATTAATAAGCGTAAGATATGCGATGTGAGAAGGTAGAACATGGATAGAATTGAACACACACTAAAGAATGGCGGAAGCGTCAAAGCGGGGAAGAGAAAACTTAGGATAGGCAAAAACCAGATCTATGCACTAAGGGACAAGGAAGGCAAAATAACTACCCATATGGATAGGATAGTTCAAATTGCGGAGGAGTTTAACAAAGATCTGTATAGTAGCCGGGACAACCACGACCATAATGTAAGAACTAGCAGTAACCCAGACTACATCTCACCAGTAATGACAGAAGAAGACAGAAAAGTCTTGGAGGGAATGCACAGAGGCAAAGCTGCTGGTGAGGATCGGGTGACGTCAGATCTACTGAAAATGGAGGACAGATTGTGTTAGAAAAACTAGCGACGCTGTTTAGGAGGTGTCTCCTGACGGGAACAGTACTAGAATCTTGGAAGATTGCTAACATCACCCTAATACATAAGAAATGAGATGACAAGGACTTGAAAAAATTACAGGCCGACCAGCTTGCTCTCCATAGTAAGCAAGCTACTTACAAAAGTAATTGCTAACCAAATTAAGACAACATTAGAATGCAATCAACAAAAAGAAAGGAGGAGGATTTAAAACAGGCTACTCATCAATCGACCACATTCATACTATCAATCAGGTAATAGAGAAATGCTCAGAATATAGCCAACCACTACACATAGCCTTCATAGATTAAGATAAAACGTTTGATTCAGTAGAAATATCAGCAGTCATGCAGACACTGCGGAATCAGGGCGTCGACGAAGCATATATAAACATCCTGGAAGAAATCTACAGGGGATCAACTGCCACCATAGTGCTTCATAAAAAAAGCAACAGAATACCAATCAAGATGGGTGTAAGACAGGGGGATTCAATATCCCCAATGCTATTTACCGCGTGCTTACAGGAGGTTTTTAGAGGCCTAGATAGGGAACAGATAGGCATAAGTGCTAATGGACAGTGCCTTAGTAACCTGCGCTTCGCTGATGACATTGCAGAGAAACTCGGGGGACGAATTGCAACTCACGATTACAGTGTAAGACAAGGAGAGCAGAAAGGTAGGTCTTAAAATTAATCTGCAGAAAACGAAAGTAATGTACAACAACCTCGGAAGAGAACAGTGCTTCGAGAAAGGTAATGGTGCACTTGAAGTTGCAAAAGACTACGTCTACTTAGGACAAGTAATAACGGTGGAGCCGAACCACGAGACTGGAGTAACTAGAAGAATAAGAACGACGTGGAGCACATTCTGCAAGCATTCTCAAATCATGAATGGTATATTGCCGCTATTCCTCAAGAGGAAGGTATATAACAGCTGCATCTTGCTGGTAGTTAGCTATGGAGCAGAAACCTGGAGACTTACAAAGAGGGTTCAGCAGTAATTGAGGACGACGCAGCGAGCAATGGAAAGGAAAATTGTATGTGTAGCCATAAGAGACAAAAAGAGAGCAGAGTGGATTAGAGAACAAACCGGGGTTAAGGATATCATAGTTGAAATCAAGAAGAGTAAATGGACATGGGCCGGTCATGTAGCACGTACACAGAATAGCTGCTGGTCATTAAGGGTAACTAACTGGATTTCTAGAGAAGGCAAGTGGGTTAGGGGAGACAGAAGGTTAGAAGAGCAGACGAGGTTAAGAGGTTTGCGGGTATAAGTTGGCAGCAGCAATCACAGGACGGAGTTGACTGGTGGAACATGGGAGAGACTTTTGTCCTGCAGTGGACGTAGTCAGCCTGATGACGATGATGCTGATGATAAAATATTGAATCACCCACTTTCCATAAGCTTCATCGGTTGGCCCATTTCCAGCCTACTCTTCGTCACAGGACACTCTCTGAATCTAGTTTAGATGGTCAGCATTACTCACGAGCCATCACGTGACCCGCTGTAGAACCGCTGCTTGACTAACCGGCCTTTCGTAATGCTCATCATGTCCCCACTTTCAGTTTACTGAGATAAGCTTCAGCACGTGATCCCCTACCATCTTTCTCTAGACAGACACCCGCCTCCACCTTGGTCACGTGATCTGTTTACGTGAATTCACGAACAACGCCGATGGCACATTGCCCGCAAAAACAGCGTCAAAAATGAAGTTGTTAGGGCGCGTGCAAGGGACAAAAGAGCATGAAAAGTACTTGAAGCACCAGTGATTGTGAGACTTGAACTAGATAACAGTGTGTTAAACCTTTGAGCGATAATGAGACGAATGTGTCCCTTTCTCCGCCGCTTCGTGTGACCATCATATGAATGCTTTTCCTCCACTAGAGCATATCAGAAACATTGAGGAAAACCAATATATATATATATATATATAATATATATATATATATATATATATATATATATATATATATATATATATATATATATATATATAATAAGGGAAAGAAGTGTATACCTAAGGGCTCGTTTTTCCGTGTTTTAACACAATATTAATGAGATCTAACAGACAGTAATGCCAAGGAATGTACAGGGGAAGTTATTAGAACCAATGGAATGTAAATAAGAAGAAAGAAGAAAGAAAAGTGGATGAAAATAACCAGCCGTGAGCAGGAATCGAACCTACGACCTTCGAATAACGCGTTCGATGCCCTAACCACTGAGCTATCACGGCCGCTGTGATAGCTCAGTGGTTAGAGCATCGAACGCGTTATTCAAAGGTCGTAGGTTCGATTCCTGCCCACGGCTGGTTATTTTTTCATCCACTTTTCTTTCTTCTTTCTTCTTATTTACATTCCATTGGTTCTAATAACTTCCCCTGTACATTCCTTTGCATTACTGTCTGTTAGATCTCATTAATATATATATATATATATATATATATATATATATATATATATATATATATATATATATATATATATATATATATATATATATATATATACTCAGGCACTCTCCCTGCCGGAGTCCCTTGTCTTGCTACAGGTAATTGCCTGCTATCCAGGCTCACCCACAATGTTTCTCCGTGACCTTCAACGACGCGTCGCGGAAGCCGCCCTATCCCCTTCTCCTCCTGCCCCCTGTTCTTTTTTCTTCTTTTTTTCTTTTTCCTTCCTTTTTTCTTGTCTCTTCTTGGTTTGCTCCAGCAAATGAGACGAAAAAGAAACTGTTCGGCACAGCATATGTCACTACTGTAAAACACCACAACTTTGTCGCTCTCTCCCGTTTCCTTCTTGCACCACCATGTCGATGTGGCATGTTCGCATAGCGTCGCACTTGTTCGCAAACCCTGACAAAGACCGGTCCGCCGGTCGAAACCGTTGGTAATAAAATTAAGACAACCGCTAAGTTGTGTTTCTTCTCTTCCCAAATACCTTTGGCCCATTGGAAAAACTTCTTCAGTTGTACAGCAATGGCTGCCATCCATCCCACTTCTGAGTGGTTGTCGGTGCGCTGCCCGTGCGTTCCAGTTGTGCTGTCATCGGAGATTCCTCGATCAAGTATGTACACCAAACGTTCAACCACATGGAACCTGCGACCCCTGCGTTTTTCTCATACCGCGGAGCACGCTTCAACGACGTCCCTGGCTTACTTGAGCGTTTGCCACCAACACTGCCGAGGCTAGTGCTTCATGTGGGAACCATGGACATTGCGGACGATGGATGTGCACAGGTTGTGAGGAACTTGAAAGAGCTTGTTGAGCGCATTCACCGGATGCGACCAAACCTCGAACTGTTGTATAAGCCTGCCGCTACCCAGAGCCCCAAAACCACCGACACCGAGGTGCGAATAAGAGATTTGTGCATTGGTTTAACAGGAAGGCATCCCGCTTAGTAGGTCAGGTGCGCCGCTTGTGCTATCGAGGAGAACTTGGTCGTGGTGTTTTCTATCTAGACCACGCCTTCCACGAGATGCCGCCTTGGAGGGTCCTCGCCGCCGACGGCCTTCATCCAAGCTTCGAGGGCCGTAGCGATGCTGGCGCTGCACTTCAGAGAGCTACTCACCACCAGAACAGGCCGCTGGCACCCGCAGAACTTGCAGCCGGCCAGGAACGCTGCCTCCGTATGTGCCGGCTCTCAAGCGCCTGCTGCAAATATGGTGTCCGCGAACTCTTCCTCGCCACAAAACTCCGTGCCACTTGCTCCGAGGCCTGTCACTGGCCCAACTTCACCGACGATGGCCTACAACCTCCGCAGTTATAGCGAAGCCGCACGACGACCCGCACGGTCGAACGCTAACTGACTGCCAAAAGTTCAGGTATGGTCCATTCCCCCAAACCGCGATCACGCTCTTTTCAACATATTAGGAAGATAATTGAGAAGCGTGTAAATACGACCTCCACTACTCGACGCTGACGTCATACTCAACCTGTGACTCGGTACCGAAAGGCTTATCTCTCAAGCTTAATCCCGCAATGACAACATTAAACCGAGAAGAACAAGCACAGTGGGAGAAAACACTTCGTGATGCATCACTGCAGCTCACGCAGATTATTATTCAGCACAGCGAACAAAAATCTCGTGAACTTAAAAAGAAAGAAATGTCACTTAGACGTCAGTCTGACCTCAGGCAGGAGGGCATTAATGATCTTGAAAAGTATGAAACTCAAAAAACAGCAGTGACAAAAGAGCGGAAGCGTCACAAACTAGAGCGGGATGGGGTAACTGAAACAATTACTACACATGAAGCTATACCGGCGACACCGATAAATATCGACCGGTATGTGGAAACGGCGCCTCCGAGTGTAATTACTTTTCTTCAGCACAGCTAGTCTGCGACCGAAATCACACTGCTTTCAAAGGGTTTAACATTCTGTCCGGCTAGTGAAAAATTTAGTGAATTCCAATTGTATCAGGATTTAGATAACCTTGAGATGCACCTACGGGAGTACTTCCATGACGATGAACCGAGCGGAACAGTATTCCCCACCTGAACAGCGGGACAGACACCTAGACATGTATATATCGGCAGTACAAAAAGACATCATATATAGCGGCTTGTTCAAAAACAAGGCGCTATAGAAACAATCTCTCCTCGGAATAGCAGTAAGTCACTGGAGGTCCTAAGCCGTCGAACGGATTTGGTAATTAAGCCTGCGGATAAGGGTGGTGCGATAGTAATATTAGATAGAACCGATTACCTGAAAGAACTCATGATTACGGAGTTAGACGAGGAGAGCAGAAAGGTGGGTCTTAAAATTAATCTGCAGAAAACGAAAGAAATGTACAACAACCTCGGAAAGGAGCAGCGCTTCGAGATAGGTAATAGTGCACTTGAAGTTGTAAAAGACTATGTCTACTTAGAGCAGGTAATAACCGCGGAGCCGAACCACGAGATTGAAGTAACTAGAAGAATAAGAATGGGGTGGAGCACATTCGGCAAGCACTCTCAAATTATGACAGGTAGATTGCCACTATCCCTCAAGAGGAAGGTATATAACAGCTGTATCTTGCCGGTACTTAGCTACGGAGCAGAAACCTGGAGACTTACAAAGAGGGTTCAGCTTAAATTGAGGACGACGCAGCGAGCAATGGAAAGAAAAATGGTAGGTGTAACCTTAAGAGACAAGAAGAGAGCAGAGTGGATTAGGGGACAAACGGGGGTTAAGGATATCATAGTTGAAATAAACAAGAGGAAATGGACATGGGCCGGGCATGTAGCGCGTAGACAGGATAACCGCTGGTCATTAAGGGTAACTAACTGGATTCCCAGAGAAGGGAAGCGGGTTGGGGGAGACAGAAGGTTAGGTGGGCAGATGAGATTAAGAAGTTTGCGGGTATAAATTGGCAGCAGCAAGCACAGGACCGGGTTAACTGGCGGAACATGGGAGAGGCCTTTGTCCTGCAGTGGACGTAGTCAGGCTGCTGATGATGATGATGATGATGATGATGATGATGATGATGATGATGATGATGATGATGATGACCTGAGAGAAGGCTATCAGCAACTGGAGGACAAAAAATTCTATTCGGAACTCGAAGATGACCCCACTAAATTATTCGAATCAGAAATAATCCGTGAACTATATTCCCTTAGTAAGAATGGAAAAATTACGGCTGATATGCCCAAGGCAATGCAACCGATTCAGCCTGCTCCAGGCCGGTTTTACTTGCTCCCTAAAATACACAAAGCCAACCACCCCGGTCATCCTATTGTTTCAAGCAAAGGCACAATAACAGAAAGAATGTCAAGTGCGCTAGATTTCATCATTAAGAATATTGTTCCAACTATCCCTTCATACATTTAGGACACTAACCACTTTCTCCGTGCAATCAGCGAATTCGAGGTTCCCAACGATAGCATCCTTGTTACAATGGATGTAGTGTCACTTTACACGAACATCCCACAGTCAGATGGCATTAATCCAGCAGTCGCAGCTTTCAAGAAGGCCAGTGTGCCGGTGTGCTTAGATGAGGACACGCTGTCGACGTTTCTGTGGCTGGTACTCAGCCACAATAACTTTTAGTTCCACAATAAGCACTTTCTCCAGATAAACGGCACAGCTATGGGTACAAATATGGCTCCTAATACGCGAATATTTTTATGGCATCTATTGAAGAACTATTTCTTGCAAGCAGAACACTGAAGCCTCTCATTTACAAAAGATTCTTGGACGATATATTCATTATTTGGCACCACGGAGAGGAAAGTCTGCTGTCAATCATAGATGATTTTAATTCAACACACTCATCAATCTCGTTCACACGCACCTACTCTAAGTCAAATATAAACTTTCTCGATGTCACTGTTCAAATTAATGAGAAACGAATTTGCACGTACCTATACAAAAAACCAATGGATCGCCATCAGTACCTACATTTTAAGAGTAGCCATCCACATCACTGCAAGACAGCCATCCCATACTCGGAAGCACACCGATACCGCCGAATTTGTTCGGACGTGTCAGATTTCTAAAATCATGCCAAGGATCCTAAAATGGCCCTTGTGGCAAAAAAAGTACCCAGAGAAAATAATCGATGATGGTATAAGCCGGACAGGTAGTTTAGATAGGGATCAAATTTTGTCGGGCTCGAAACCACGCCATTAAAAAACCGAACTAACCTTGTCATCACATACTCGTCCACACTACCACACCTCAACAATATCCTTTCAAAACATTTTAACATTATACAGCATAGTGCGCGTCTATCCTCAATTTTCACGGAGCAGCCGCGAGTGGTCTACCGCCGCGGAAAGAACATAAAAGACATAGTTAAAACTAAAATGACCGAGTCTGAAAGCAGTGAATGGGGTTGCAAGCCGTACGGGAAACGTTGCCAAGTCTGCAAACACATGACTACAACCTCTGTTGCCAAGGCTTCGTCCCCAGACTTCACATTCAAAATTAAGGACACGCTGAATTTGGCAGCCAGGACGTAATATATATGCTGCATTGTGATGTCTGTGGCCAGCAGTATATCGGTCAGACTGGTACAGCGTTCAGACTGCGGTTCAATAACCACAGATCCCACGCACGCAGTCTGCCAAATCTGCCTTTTTCCAAGCATCTGAACTTGCCAGAGCACTCATTCGAGAAAATACGAGTCACCCTCCTCCAGTAAGGCTTCCACGGGACTCGTGAACGGGAACAAAGGGAGTCATACTTCATCCACAAATTCAAAACACTAACACACGGTATCAATGAAAGCATCGGCAACCTATCGTTCCTCAGGTCGTGCAGCGGTGCGATGGTACAGGAATGTAGTCTGGCGTAGATTTCTTTTTTTTATTTTTAATATTTTTAAATTTTTAATAACTTTTAAATTTTTAAAAATTTTCATTTTTTTAACTGTAACAGGTATTTTTAAAAATATTATTATTATTATTAATCCTCGATATACTCAAAAGAGGTGCCCAATAGTTATCGGAGGAATGAACCAACCGAAAAAAATTTTCCATGTACTATTCGTATATGTACCTTTGTTGTGTGATTTTTATTTCTTTATTATTTTATTAATATTTTTTTCACATTCATTTCATTTTTGTGTTACTTGTCTGTCTGCATTTCCCTGAGTTTCTGGATTTGTGCACATATCTCTCACACAATATCAGCCATTCCAATATGTTTGTTATTATTTGTTTCATTTCACTGTTCACCTTTCTTTATATTTTCCTTGTCATTCTATTTAACTTATGTTTGCCTTATTATCTCATTATCTTTATTATCTTATTATTATCTGTTTTCCTTATTGGCCGCCCTATCGCCCTCTTCCTTTCTCCTCCTACCCCCTGTTTCTTTTTTCATATATATATATATATATATATATATATATATGTGTGGCACGTATTTGTGACTCGTGGTATTCGTTCAGTTTAAATTGGTTTTGTGCTGTTTAACTTCTTTTTAAAAGTGGTGTCACACTGTGTGCAAGATAGCTAAAGTTCTAGATTTATGGCATTTTTCTCTTGATCTGAGTCTCGAAAGAAGGAATGTTAGCTTGCTATTATATATATATCTTTTTCGAAATTGCAGGGTATATCAGCCAAAAATTATGTTGGAAGTGCACTTGACAAAAGATGAAGCAATTTTTTACTTAGCTTAACTACATAACATGCACGCACAGCGGTTTCTTCAAGGTAGAATGACATTATTGTGTAACAAAACAGCGCTTTGTTATGGAGAAGGCCCTCAAGTTCTTTTCTATCATCTTTTACTACTACGAGAGCAGAGGCAATTAGACAAAAACCTGCTGCTAAAATGCTGTTCCTGCAATTTGGGGTCAAAGGAATGGAAAGACAAAATTGATGCTTTGGGCAGCCAGGAAGCCAAATAGAAGCACAAATCTATGAGAAATGCACAAAATCTATGCACAAAATCTATGAGAACCCCTAATATCTTAGGCCTGAATATAGTTCATAAATCTGACACAGCAGTTGTAACCACACTTGCAGGATTCAATGCATTCAGTGACCTCACGTCGATGTAGCTTGCAGTGATTGATGACCACAATTTTATATTATATGGGCGGAAATATAAGCATAACTGAAGTGTTCGTGCTTATCTACACCAACAAAAAAGATATAGAAAGAGGCTAAAACAGTTGATGCCTACGAAGACCCCAGACAGAGCCACTGGGCCGAACACAACACGCAGAGGCGCAGATTATGTACCAAATCTAGAAATAAGGTACCCCACAAGTTTTTCTTCGCACATTTTTTAAGTGTCCCTCCCGCTTGCATCACACCTTTTCGTCTCAGAAATTTGGTAAAAAGATTACAGCTTGGCGCCCCCATGAGACAATGGGACAGGTGTTGTCTCACTTTTTCAAGCACATATGTCAATGGGACTTCCCACTTTTTTCTCATAAACTAATTACCATACTTTGGTCATTACTATTTCTAAGCACACTACTTAGGAATTCCTCAGGCATGATTTGGTTAACATGTGAAAAATATTGATGAACCCACAAAGGGTTAACGAGCATTCTTTCACAAAAAGAGTCTGAATTTCTGGAATAGATGAAGGGCTTGTGGGAAGGTGTGCGAAACTGTTGCAAGCGCTTGCGTGCAGTGTACTGTTGAAACTTGAAAGGGACAATTTTTATGCCTTCAATCAATTCAGTCAGTATGTGCTCATCTTTCTACTTCTCCTACTTGAGTTTCATCTTCCGCACTGTTTTAACTCGGTTTAAATCAGGTGTGCTCAAATGAAACAATAATGTTGCAGTCATATGGCACAGACAGAG
This sequence comes from Rhipicephalus annulatus, assembly GCA_013436015.1. Classification (NCBI taxonomy): domain Eukaryota; kingdom Metazoa; phylum Arthropoda; class Arachnida; order Ixodida; family Ixodidae; genus Rhipicephalus; species Rhipicephalus annulatus. Next base: position 54,072 of record WOVY01014740.1, on the reverse strand, counting down.
TTGAAGTTGGGAGATATAAGTATCCCCCCGAAATGTTTTTACATTGTGTATTATACAGGCACACATTAAACACATGCGAGAAGATATAGAAAGGGGCGTGCGACCCTGCCTCGTAAAAAAATGGTTTCTGCGTAGCTGTGATTGCATGTGCATGTGTTAAAAAACAGGTTAGGGGTGCCTCTCTTTTCCGGTTCATTCCTCAGCTAGCATTTTGTGCCAGCCACTTGAAGCTTGATCGCCATGAAATGCTATGGTAGTGAGAAAAAAAGACCAGTGCTATGGACATGGCACTGAGCCCCTCAAACCATGTTTTTCATGCATCGCCCTCTCTATCCTTCCCTAAAGCCCATCTGCCCCCCCTGGAGTAGACACCACTCACAGTGTCACACCACATACACACTCAGGTTGCGTTTCCTCAACGGCTGCCCGTGACAGCCGTCTGATTCTTTTTCTACCTGAGCTGTATGCTTACTGGAATTACTATAGCAGATGCTCAGAGGACAGTAACGAGTTGACTTTGCACTGCCTTCGTAGGAAACTGTTCATGTGCTTGGTGAACCCCCTTTCATCTGCTGCATACTGGGTTAAATAACACACATCAATCATAAACCCTTCATCACTACCACAAGATGTTGACAGAATTCCCGCACATCCTGGCACAAATCCTTGGGAAATAATTGTGTGGAGCAGTAGTCATAAAGCTTGGGAACTTCATAACTGCTTTCAGCATGATTGTTTCAGCATAATTGCCCAGTGGTTCTTCACTCCAATTGTTCAGCCGTCTCAGCAAACAACTTTCATTCTGCAGAGCTTTTAAAGAGACCATAGCATGGTTGTCTAAATTATCACCAGCCTATTTCACTTTAACTACAGGACAAGAACACCTTCCAGTAGTTTCCAATTACCATTGTCGTGTGCAATCTAATTCCATCTCATGCTACTAAACTTTGTGAATTCATAATACCACTGCCATCTCTGATCATATTTGTCTTCTTTTGACACTCATTAGTTCTCTTCAATAGACCACACATTATCTGGCCTACACGCTGCATGGCCTGCAAAGTTCAGTTTCTTCCTCTCAAGCCCTGCAACACTTTTTGAGCATAGCCAGAGAATGCTGCCGATTGGTAGTAGAGGCTCCTGAGAATACGCGAGCCAAATATAAAGCACAGCACGTGGCCTGGAATGCACAATAAATTATTAAAGTCATCTAAAAGTAAATTTTTCTTCTCTCGACAAATTATGAAAGACGCACAAAAATCACTCGTAGGAAGCCTATGTATCAGCAATTGCTTAATTTGAACATGGTGCGCTCGGTTGTTGCAGAGATCGCCGCGGGAAGCCGTGACTTGTCCATTAGGGTTAGAGTTACTGTATATTAGAGGGTTAGAGTTACTGTTAGAGTTACTGTACTACCTTTCTAAAGGTAGCATATACAGTAACTCTAATAAGGGTGATTTGATGCCTGCGCTCCCTCTTGTCCAGGCGTGCATACGCGGTCACACTGAAGAAGCCGCGCATTCGAACGAAAAAAAAAAGAGAGAAAAAGTGGTATAGGTCACAAGGTGCGGGTGACACATTTTCTTTGCCCCTTCCATCCCTTCCTGCTTAGCTTCGAGCGCTTTCGTCAGGGCTAGAGGGAATGCAATTGCCGCATGCGACAAATCATTGTAACTACGTTCGCACTGGGCGGATTCCTAAAATTTTTACGGCGTGGAGTTCGTGTGCCAATCTCTTCCAGCTCATTAATTCCATGGTTACTTGAAAAAGTGTTTCAGGGCCCCTTTAAAAATAGTGCTGGCAACCTTTGTTTTTCAATCCACGCCATTGTAATATCTTCAACACAATCTGCCTGATAATTTTTATTCGGCTGCTTGCCTTCATAGCTGCAACTGATTCTCAGGTGTCCTTACTATCATGCCAAAGTTTTCACAATTAATTAAGGGGGAACATAGCTAGTGGAGATGAAAAATCAGCAAAGAATATCTTATTTTTATTACTACAGTAGACTCTCGTTAAACAGAACCTGAAAGGATAGGTAAATATGTTCCATTTGACAAAAGTTCCATTTACTGAGACATGAACAATGGAGCACGCACAAGTACGAAAACCAATAATATCACAGGCAGTTGTTCCACTGATGCAGCAATTCCATTTAACAGAGTTTTCTTTACTGAGAGTCTACTGTACATTATTGAGATCCACAGCTGTCTTTTTGCATGCACCCATAGCTGTCCTTTTGCTTTTTAGTCTGTGCCACATCAGCCTGGGTGCAAAGTAACCGTGATGGACGTGCTGTCAAAAGCATTCGGGGACACAGTGAACAAACTTCTGCAGAGTCTAGAATCAACATCGCTTGTGTTTAGCTGATTTTGTATTAGTAATTAATATCAACCTGTCCAGAAGTTCTAAAAGAAATGCATTTGGAATCATGTCAGTACCAAAAATTTGCATCCACAGCGAAGTGGAACACACATGTTTACCTTAGGAGCCTGCTTGGTTCATTTCTCAATTTCCAGATGGCACAACCTGTCCTTGCTACTGATGTTTGTGGCTGCTGTAGTTAGGTAAAATGCTAATGCTAAGGAGTTTGAGGATGAACTAAAACTCTGTCATATTGTTACGAGAAGAACAAATAATAATACAAAAATAGGCACCATTCACTTACTCAAGGCTAAGTACGAGCCCTCCTTTAGCATCGTGCACAGCTTACCGGGGAGCAGTCAATGTTACAAAAATGTTTCAGTACAGTAAAATTCACACATGCACTCTCCAGCTTGTAAGTTTTATCATACTTTCCAAAGAGTAAGCAAGCACTGCTAAATGACCATAGTGCCAACCAGAAACATGGCTTGAATGGTGTAGCATAGTAACATTTTCACTGAGCGTCTGCTCTTTGCAGCTTCTGCCTTCCACACTGTTTGGCCCACATGCGTACTGAGACTTTCAGTTCGTATTAATTTAATACGCCATACAAAGGCAGTTACTTAATGGGATTACGGTTTCGGCTGTGCACATTCTTGCTTCAATAAAGCACTCCTTTGGGCTAATTGGTACACGTTGAACATAGGTGGCGGAGTTTTTTACGGGATGGGTGGAACAGAAAATACACTTACGGACACAGAAAAACACAACCACCAGTTCTGCTTGCATTTTTTTCGGCCTTCGTGTCTTTTCTGGTTCACCCATGCAGCACAAAACTCTGCAACCTACGTTAAACCTTTTTGCTTTATTAAAAGTATTCTCTAATTTTATGACCCTCACTAAGGTCAGGTGGAACCGACAGGAGCATCTTGGCAATGTAAAATCACCAGTACATTTCCACGGTTAACAATAACTATAATCATCAAAGTCAACAGAGGCATCGCACTCACTTCTTGTGGAATTCCCAAGTGCGCCAATAGCACTATTGGGTAATTTAGCACACTACGAAGTGCATGTGGTAAGACTTCATGGAAGATGCGGTAAGTATTCAGCACAAGAATGCTTGATGGTGCGAAAATGGCCAAGCTCTTTAATTACCTACTGCACACTGGCACTGTCTTGAGTCAGCTTGACTGAGAGATAGCAGCCGAATCCAGATAGTGCACTGTAAAGCAAACTCAATTTTCTAAAACCAAGCAATGTCTATCAGAGTGTCTCATTCACGAGGCATGTAAAAGAGACAAAGTGTGCAATGGCAATTTCATCAGAGATTTTGTAAACAACAATATGAATTGGTGAGCAATGCACTAGCAGGCTCGGTGCAATACGAGTGACCACTAAGACATGAAAGCTCGAAACAGCATGGATGAAGTCTGCACCAGATGTGTGGTGCTGCGCATAAGCTTCATATAGTTTGAAGCCACTTGAGACCAAAATAATCAAAGCAAACCCAGTACAAAGCCTGCAATGCTGAAAAAGTAGCGCGGTGAAAGATTCGCATCAAATGTGCACACGCTGAGTTCAGCAGGCCAGTGTCTACTCCCAGAAATGCATCACTCATGCGAATATCTAAAATGAAGCTTATTACTTCTAGCTGATTTTTAACTATAACACCTATTATACACTGTGATAACAGCATGAAGTGTATCTTATCAAAGAACCACTCTAGATTTGTGTCAGTTATAAGCCAATAGCAGCGATCTGCTAATGACAAACTAGAGCAGTCGCTGGCAGATTCAAAAAGAGTGACGACAGACCAGTGTATGAAAAGAGAGTGCCTGAGAAAATGCCAACTTCCCCCTCTGCTTGTAAACGTTATGCATGCACAGGACTACAAAATTTGGGTGAGCTTTCTATAGCAGTGTTTGCTGTTCATAGAATGCATTTTTTTACCAGGCCCGAGGAGTGGTAAAGGGGTTCTTTTACACCACTATCCACAGGAGCTTAAACTGTTTATACGTACCCAATTCAAGTGTTGATATGTGCTGTGCCAATTTCATCCCCAGCAACAGGCTTCTCAAAGTAATGAAGACAAAGCTTGATCAAGGAACGCATCATGAACACCATATTTTGGAACCATTTTAGCACACGCATCTCAGCAGTCAGCCATATATAGCTTCTGCAGGTAGTAAAAGCTCGTTAGTTTGAACTCGAAGGGGACTACTATTGATTTGTTCAAATTACAAGCATATTTCGAATTAGTGAGTGGGTGCTGAATGAGCGGACATCACTCCACACTGTACACACATATTCCATAGTAGCCACTTCTACACTCGTTATGGTGACTTAGGCGATACTTTGTCTGCACCGCAATTTCGTGACTTAAGTTTCTGGAGCCCTAACAGAGGACATAAATTAATTGATCAGTCATTGATCCATCAGCAAGATGCACCGACATGCACTCATGTTGACAGGGAGCTGTTAATGTAAAAATATTTGACAATAAATGCGTGTAGCACTATGTATAGTCCAAAACACCTTTATTTACATGGCAGAATAACACAATAAAAATTAAACGTAATCAGTAACTCGTATTTGCTTGCCACTCTGTCACGTCTCCATGATCATCGTTTCTAGCTTGCTCAAGAGCTGTGGCGCAGCATCCAAAGTCCCATGTGCTGAGAAATGCTGCTGTTTTATTGTTTTGTATCTCTCGTAAACTTGATTTGGTTTGGTTTAGCAAACACATATTGATCACTTCTGGGAGCAGCGATGAAAACCAGAGGCTCTGAATCTAAATTGATTGTTGTGGATACCAACGCGTTCAAATTTTTGGGAGTTTTCCCCATAGAAATACACACAACTGTGCTGAGATCAGGGCTTCAGTTCAAATAACATTTAATTTCTAATTAACCCAGTTTTAATTAACAAGCTTTTGTTGTATTACCTGCTTTGTGCTTCTTTTCATAGCATGCACGAAAAAATTGTGACCACAATCCAGAAGCTGCTCCTCACTTCTAGACAGGAGAAGACATCACTCAGTGTTTTCTGTTGGAGCACTTGCACAGCAGTGAGAGTCTTGAACGAGAGATGTGACTCGAAAAACACAACCTTTTTGCAAAATAACATAAGTTGTTTTTAATTGCTTTCACAAGTTTAGTTACTCTACTTCCATGACAAAAGAAATCAGGGTTATTAAATTTGAAGCAGGCTAATATCACCTCCAAATATTACAAGATGGCTATAACAAAAATTAAAAAGAGCTCATTGTCTAGAATACCCTAGATATTGTCCCCTGACTGCTTGCCATTGCATTTCGTATGAGGAGTTCACCAAAGCCACATGCTCAAAATAACCATGATTCCGAAAGCTCTCATAATGGAAGAGATCATTTAAAAAAGCATGTCCTTGCTACACAGATGAACTTTAATTTCTACATTTAAAATACGTTTTTCTTTATATGCAGCTTTGGGAAACTTCTTGAGTTTTGACATCGTCTTTTTGGTACTTTTGATGGCCAGATCTTGATATAATTTTCACATATTCCTTAACATGTCAAGAGTGAAATTTTATTTTTAAGGCATATCATTTATATAATTATTATAAACCTAATGTAAGTAATTAGTATAGGCTGAGCATTTAACACTTCTAACATTGAAATTTTTCTCGTTTGTTCAAATGTAGTTTACACTGTACATAAAAGCAGCGCTGCAAAGTTGAGCACAGGAAGAACCTCGACTACACAGACAAAGCGCATCTAACAACCGAATTTACTGAAACAAAAACACAAAACAAAAAAGAGGGGCGACATACAAAGGAGAGGTCCTCTCCTTTGTATGTCGCCCCTCTTTTTTGTTTTGTGTTTTTGTGTCAGTAAATACGGTTGTTAGATGCGCTTTGTCTGTGTAGTCGAGGTTTTTCCTGTGCTCAACCTTGCAGCGCTGCTTTCTATGTCAACCCTCCCCCCTTTTTTTTCATTTCAATAAATTTGTTTGTTAGATGCACTTTGTCTGTGTAGTCCAGTTTTTTTTCTGTGCTCAACTTTGCTCCACTGCCTTGCCTTTACCTACAGTATGTTCCAACTAACCACCACGTAAGCTTTTTTAAATGTAGTTTAAACACTTTTTGATACTTTCCACAGCTACTGTTGAGTAATACAAGTCATTAATGGCTCATAATTATAAATGTTTATTGGCAGAAAAGGTCTCTCCAAAAAGAGCTATGCTCTAGGCAATTTTTATCGTACAAAACAAAAGCTATGCAACCTACTATAAAACTGTTTACATATTTGAAATCAGCATAAAAAGTAATGGTAAACAACAAAACTTTTAACAGCCTTAGGCTACAGACTGAACTGATTTTTACTTGTAATCACATCTCCCTTTAAATGCTGCATGCATGATTTGAGCACAGTAGACTCCCATTAAGACAAACTCTGTTAAAATGCATTCTTGCTTAAGACGAACAACACGGGAGTCTTTGTTTAGTTTCCCATAGACTCAATGCAAAAAAAAAAATCTGATTAAGAAGAACCACATAAAAAGCTTCTTCTATTAAGACAATCGAACTATCACAGCGACCAACAACGACAGAGATTCTGTGCAACGAATATTATAATCTTCCTGGGGGCCCTCAGGTGAACAAGAGAAAGCAAAATGAAAAAGCAAAAAAAACCTTCCTGGTATAAAGACTCAAAGCAAACTGAAAGCGAATTGCGTCGTGGAGGGAGAAAGTGAGATAAGTGGAAAAGAAAGGTCAGCGGATAAAGCTAGTACCTACCTCACCAGTAGGTAGAGAAACGGAGCGCTTTACCAGCAAAGAAAGCAACAAAAAGTGCTTGTCCTTTCGTATTCCTGCACCAGTAGGTGGAGAAAGGGAGCGCTTTACCAGCAAAGAAAGCAACAAAAAGTGCTTGTCCTTTCGTATTCTCCCTGTGTTCTTCAGCTCCCAACCAACAGGAGTACAATGGAGAACAGGAGAGCACGAAAGCTTGGCTAGACGGGAAAATGCAAGGGACGGGGTAGAAAAAAATCCAAATGAAAGGGAAAATGGGGAGAAAAATTGTCTGTACATTATGATCACATGAAACAAAAACCACATTTGTGGCACTAGCACTCCCATCAGAGGAGGCAAATGCATTGTCATTGCCCCACAATGGTGCCTGAGCACATATTGTGGTGAGATTGCATTGTTTTGCATAGGCCCTGTGTGTCGTATTTGTTCGCAGAGGAATGCAGCAAACTGTGATGAACCATTTTCATAATGAAAATGTACGGCAAAGAAAGGTTTGTGATTGTGAGTAGCGTAAACAGAAATCTCCAGCTGCAGGTCGTTCAGGAAAAATTACTGCAGGCTAATAATAAGAAAATATCCAAACCTCAAAAAAAGCTTCCAGACTTTCGTAAGCAACTTGGCGTATATTGGCTTTGTAAAAGTAGTGGTTTGCCATCAAAGTGTATCTATAGTGATAGCAAAGCCATTAAAACAGCATCTCAGGTAAACAGCCAGAATAAATTTTTCATTTTTTGAAGAAAAATTGTGCTTGTCCCTCCCTTTTTATTTTTTCTAATTGTCAAAATAGGGTTATGCTTTGTTTTTCTAGTTAAAATGTGGTAGCAATTTATGTATGAGCATATTTATTAAGAAATGGCAAAATCGAGTACTCATTACATTAGTCTAAATACTCTACTTGAAAGCATAGTTTTTGTCAAGCTGAGCCAGATAAACGCTTTTTCTTGTTCCTTTCCTCCCCATTATAAGTATATTTCATTCAGCGTTTTCAAGCAACATATTTGAGGTACTTGGTATGTTAAGATTTGGTCTTTCGGGGCACTTCTGATAAGATGAACTCCAGATAAGACAAACAAATTATCATGGTTCATTCGAGTTAGTTTAAATTGTTTCCCGTTTCCCAAAGGGAGTCTACTTCACATCAGATTGGCATGGCAAAATGTTGATCCCCATTTATGGGACACTGTAGCTTTCCGCTAAAGCCATGCCAACACTTCTCAGATCAAGTGAACTTGGCAATGTGCTGCATACTACTGCGAGATTCAATCACTAACTTTAGTGTTCGCTGCGATGGCCTATCTACAATTATTTTGAAAGGAAAAAATGGTGGTCATTTAGATTTCCATTGTAGCACATGCGGTTGCACCCCCCAGTTTGAGAATGCGTCAGTCATGGCTAAGGCGCGTGAAAAGACCGAAAGGGAGATTATCGAAGCGTACTTTATCAGGCAATATAATGACAAGTGCATAAGCATGCCTTCAATTTCACTTTCGGACAGGGAAATGGTCTTCCTACATGGTCATGTGTAATGTTGTGGCTAACGCCCTGTATTGTGTTCTCTTCCATTTCTCTTTTTTTGTTTTGTTCATTAGTGTTCTTGTTTTATTTCCCATGTGACGCTACGCAATGTTTTGTAAAGTTTTATGTTATTATAGTTTTTTACTCTCTCGGCGTACTGTATTTTCGGGTTGCTCAATTGGGGCTGTTTGGAGTGAATATAAAATTTTTATTTTATTGTTTTATTCGGTGCTAAGCACTATTTTTAGCGTTTTTTAAACAAAAGTCTCTAGAGTACGTTTTCATTTTTTCATGCCTTTGTTGATGCTTGGTGCAATAAATAATAAAATATAAATTTTAAAAAGATGAGTGCATACCTTGGGAATGCACAGTTTAGATTGTGGTGGGTATCACTTTTGTATTTTGCCATTTCATCACTTTTGTCATTGTGGTGGCAGTCAATTTTGATTTGATTTGTTTTGGGTCGGTTTTGTTTGCGGCATCTTTGGTTTTGTGCGCATCGTGGAAGCGCAGCGTACAATGCGTATATATTGGCTTCAAAGAACGACAATAAACAGTTGGTAGTCTGCGCTCTTTCCTGTCTCCCTTGTTTTCCTTCAAGTTTGTGCAGCAATTCAATTTTTTAAAAATCTAGAGATACTGAAGCCATCGCGTGCAGTATCAAGCAGCATGCTCCTTCAGGCTTCCCCGCTTCCTGCTCTACTTGTCCTCCTCCTCCTCCATGAACTCTTAGCTGAAGTATCAAGTTGCACCTGGCCCTCCGGTTCGCAACACGCTCCCGCGCCTCTGAACATTCTCACTGTGCATTCCTACCTCCATGTTGCCACACCTATTTCTCTACCCCAATGCTTATTAAACTCAGTTAATCACCATTACAAAAGCCTGCAGTGTTTTATCGGCCACTTGAATAAGTCATAAAACATGGTGTCAGAAATTAACCAGTTCTAACCTCAGCGCATTTGTCATAAAAAAGATTTCTGCAACACCAAAATTCGACTCCAGGGTCAACACTGCAGAACAATGGCGAGCCTGCAAGTTGTACCTCAAGGCAACTAACCCGGCCAGAGCACCATCTTACTGATAAGTAGCACTTTTTTCTACCATCAGAGGCTCTTCACTGCTTGATATATACAACACTTCTGATTTAGGGGAATCAAATACAGAAAGACTATATCTAAAATTCTAAAAATCTAAAAAATCGTCGTGCATTTTTCGAAGTACGTGTTGTCACAGACTTGTAGGCACAACTAGAAGTAGGAGAGGGCCTACGCCGGAATAATTCTTTTTGTAAAGAACGCCATCCTTTACGACGAAATGCCGTTGATCGTTCGTTCTGAAAATAAAGAAAGAAGCGAGACTGTTGTCATTGCTTTGCTCTGCTCTAAAAGTTGTTAGGTCAGGAAACGAAGTATCCACTACAGCCAAATATTCATCAAAGTTGTCAGCGTCACACTCGGTTGTCGGAAAGGGAAGTCGTCAAAGGCAATCGGCGTCAGCATGACGACGACCGCTCTAGTAACAGACTTCAAAGTTGTGTTCTTGCAATCATAATGCCCAACGAGCAAGACGACCAGATGGGTACCGTAGTCCAGTCAGCCAACATAATGAATGGTGGTCCGTGACAATCGAGAATCGGCGTCTATAGATATAAGGGCGAAACTTGTGCACGGCGAATATGACCGCGAGACATTCCTGCTCTGTGACCGTATAGTTTCGCTCCGGTTTACTTAAACAGCGACTGGCATAGGCAACGACATGTTCAGCAGCTCCATGGCGTTGGACCAAGACGGCGCCGATACTTACACCACTGATGTCGGTATGAACTTCTGTGGCAGCATATGGGTCATAGTAGCGAAGTACGGGCCCTGACGTAAAAACAAACTTGAGTTGCAAAAAAGACATCTCGCATTCCGCTGACCACCGAAAAGGTGCATTCTTATTGAGTAGGGACGTAAAAGGGTAAGCGAGATTGGCGAACCTGGGCACGAAGCGACGGAAATACAAGCATAGGCCCAAAAAGCTTCACAACTCTCGTACCGACTGAGGTTGTTTGAAGCTGCTGACTGCAGCGACTTTCTGGGGGTTAAGCCGAATGCCATGCTTGTCCACCAGGTGACTGAGAACGAGAGTCTCACGGCTGCCAAAGTGACACTTCTTAAGTTCAGGGTGAGCTTAGCTCTCTCAAGGCAGGTGAGAACAATGTCTAGACGATGGTTGTGTTCATCGAATGTACGGCCAAAAATTATAATGTCATGCAGGTAGCAAAGACAAACTTCCCACTTTAGTCCACGTAACACAGAGTCCTTGAAGCGCTCAAATGTGGCTGGAGCGTTGCATAGGCCAAACGGCATTACATTGAATTTAAATAGACCATCTCGGGTTATGACGACCGTTTTCTCTTTGTCATTCGGGTGCATGGGGATTTGCCAATAACCAGATCTGAAATCCACGGAGCAGAAGCACGATGTCGAATGTAAACAATCAATGACATCATCAATCCTGGGAAGCAGGTAGACATCCTTTTTAGTAACAGAGTTGAGCCATCTGTAATCCACGCAGAATCGCCATGTACCATCCTTCTTTCGGACAAGAATCACAGGGGCAACCCAAGGACTACACGACTCTTGGATGACCCTTTTTTTTTTAACATCTCTTCTACCTGTTGAGCAATGACCTTGCATTCCGTAGATGAGACACGGTATGGTTTCTGCCAGATAGTGTGAGCGGATCCTGTGTCAATCCCATGGCGAGTACGCAACTCTGGTACATTTATTTTCTCTTCATTCTGTGCAAAGTCAAATATAGTAGCGTGCTTCGCAAGGACTTGGACCAAAGCTTGACGTTTTTCTGATGATAGCGACTTGTTTACCATACTCAGAAAGTTGGCTTCTGTATGGTACGTTGCACGAATAGGATCTACGCTCTCGTCGCTTAAAGATGCAATAAAACTGGTCGCATTTTGTTCAAAGAGGGCGAGTCGCATTCCACAGGGTAGTATGACAGGTTTATTTGAATAGTTCGACACCCATAAGGCCGATCGCCTATCACTGATCGACAGAACACAATGTGGAATGAGCACATTTTTCTTGGTGCAATTGAGAGGAATGGGCTCCAAAAGAACATCAAACTTTCTGGCGTCTGAGGCAGAGGCGTCAACGCGTAGGGTCTTCATCGAGTTGGGCGGCAAGACAACATCCTCAATGACGGTGACAGATCCTTGACAGCGCCTAGGATCGTCAGTAAATGCCGATAGCATAATCTCGCCAGCATCGCAATCTACAGTAGCCCCGCACTCTCATAGAAAATCGATCCCCAAGATGATGTCATGAGTGGAGCTGGTCAGGACAGCGAATTCAGCCTCGAAGACCTTGTCACCCAGAGTGACACTAACAACACACACACCGATCGGGCACAGTGTCTCCCCGCTCACTGCACGAAATGATGCAAAACTGTCCCAGTGAAACATCACTTTATGTCCTAGCCGCAATTTGAAGTTAAGACTCATCACTGAAACAGCTGCTCCAGTATCTATCAAAGCCATCGTAGAAAGTCAATCAATAAGCACGGGGACCCTATTTTGCGTCATAAAAACGGGTGGAGCATAGGCATAACGAAACCGGCGTGTTGTGGGGGGCATCAAGCTTCGCACGAAGGAAGGCGATTCGTTGCGTAAATTCCGGTGAAAATTGCATCCTACATGTGTATCACAGTGGGTCGTTTGCTGGAAGCCGTCCCCAGCGTACGCGTCCCGCATTGAGCGCATACCACCGCGCCAGCAGTTTTGTCAAGAAGAAGCTGATAATCCCTCGTAGTAGCACTGCTGGGGGCGACGTCTTTGACCACAGAATCGAGCCACATGTCCATGGAAACCGCAGTTATAGCACACAGGGGCCTCATGCACGTCGCCAAACCTTCCACGAGGCGCCATGTGCCCGTGATTGTCCCACGAAGACACCATTGTAGGTGGTTGGTGGGAGGCATTCTGGAAACCACGGCGATGATGTAAGTTGTCGGTTGGGGGCTCTGGTGCTCTTGATTGGGGCACATCATATAGTGTGGCATCAATGACAGCACACATTGCGTCGTATGGCGGGGAGGTGTTGATAGCAGGTGCCTTCGGCGGGTTGACAGCAATCACGTCGTCCAAGTTCTTCGCATATAATTTGCCTGATCATTGAGGCAAGATCACAGGAGGATGTTGGAGGGACGTCAACACTTGCAACGGCTGGTGACGTTGGCAAGTCTACCAAATTTGGGATTGATGCGCCTAGCCTTCAGGGTCTCAAACGTGCGGCAGTGTTGTATTACATCTGCTACAGACGCCAAGGTGTCCTTGCCGATGAGGAAATTGTAGACATCCTCAGCAACCCCTTTGAGGAGATGCCCTACCTTGTCATCTTCTTTCATGCGTGGGTCTACAGGCTTGCACAATTTCAGAATCTCTTCAATGTACGTTGTGCATGTTTCACCAGGGACTTAAGCACGCTGCATCAAAGTTTGCTCAGCACGCTTCTTCTTCATCAATGGGTCCCCGAAGCAGCTCGCTATTTCTTTCTCAAACGCTTCCCAGGTCGTTATTGTTTCTTCGTGGTTCTCAAACCACACCAACGCCGTCCCTTGAAGAAACAATCCGACGTTGGACAACCGGGAGGCCGCATTCCAACAATTGTATTTACTCACACGGTTGAAGTGTTTCAGCCATTCGTCGACGTCTTCTCCGACCCACCCAGAGAAGCTGCGTAGTACTATGTGTTGGGGCCACGTAGCGCCAGACGAAGAGTGCGTGGTGTTGCCTTCAGCTATTGAATTCATATAGAGCGGTGGTAGACCAGCCAGTCGGCGGCTTCAGCGTAGTTTTTGAGGTAGCGCTTCCATCATTGTTCGACTGGGATCGCTCTGCTGTACCCCGCACCTTCCACCAATCTTGTTACGCTGAGATGCCTTTATTTACAGGAAATGATGAATGCGAGAGTCCAGGGATCTGGCCGATCACTGCTCATGCCAACCTCATTCTCCTCTTCTTCCACGCGTCCCCTCAGTATCGTAGCAATATATATATATATATATATATATATATATATATATATATATATATATATCCATCCCAGTACTACATGCTGGAGAAAAATGACTGCAAGAACTTAACGTGAAGATGGGCTTTCCACACGACGAAGAACTTCCTGAAATGCATTTGGTCCTCGAGGAACTTCCCCCTCAGCAATGAAATTTACTTGGCTAATGCTACAAAAAACTAGATTTTTTGATGGAATACCCTTGTACCAAAAATCTTCATGCATTCTTCTCTAGCGTATTCACATAGAAAGAAAAAAATGTCTGCAACTAATCAATATGAAAGGAGACTTAATCACTACTGCTGCTACATGTAAAACGACTCAATCAAGGCCATCAACTGCTTTTGAAATGAGCAACATCAACAGTTACACTGCTTGTGCATAGGACCCGACAACCACCATTTTCAACATGCTGTGCATGCCCACATAACGTTATACACTTGACCAAACACCTCACTCCAGCGATGGTGCATGTCAGTGTGTTTTATGTATCAAAGGTGGAACTTAAACATGAGAAGATGAAACTGATCAGAATGGTGTCCTATAAAGAACGTAAAGAGTTCCTGATAGCAGTAGAAAGATAGAAAAGCTATTCATATAACATTTTTCTATACATATTGAGCATTTTGACAACAGCCGAGATAATATTAATTTCTATACAGACTCTCGAAACTATGTAAGCTATAAATCATAATCAAAAGTAGCCCGATAGCACGGTGGCAGGTGCCATTCTTGACAGTGTATTCAAAACAATGATCTTTGATGTATCTGTAATAATTAGCAATAGCAGGCTCTGTCTTCTCTGGCTTTGACAACAAAGGAGGAACATAGAGGAGCATAGGGTCCCTGCGCAAAAAAACAAAAACAGTGTTTACGAAGAGAAGACACCTTCAAAGCCATGCATTGGCTCATGTACAGGGGCACTACAAAGATATGTGAATGTCGAGGTGCGGGACACGAAAACCCTGACATGCACTGGAGTAAGTCAACATAATTTATATATCAAACGAATGGTACAGTACTCGCAGATTAAAACACAATATTTTGGTCCAATAATGTGCATACTTTTGTTTCTCTCATCTACAGTTCATGTCATTACCAGCCAGATTTGCAGCGACGTTCCCCGGTTATCATGCGCAACTGCTCAAGGCACTCATTATATGAAAAAAAAAACTTTCACATTTAAATTAGGGACTATAGCGCATGTTACTGGAATACAGCACAATGCTGCTCAAAAGTTTTATGCTTTGGTATTGTTATTTATGCTCAGTGCCACTGTTAATTTTCTTTGATACAAATTACAAAACTTGAACAGATGCTTGATACTTCCTAGCTCTAAGAGGAGGTCTTGATGGAAGTGGACTGAATACAATTTCTTTATTCAATACTTGCATCTAAGTACATTCTTTGTTATGCTTTTTCAGATTCCATAAAACGCTACAAGTTTTTTTTTCATAACTTTTCCTTGAACAACACTTTTATATTACAGAATTCCCCCCAAAAACTGAAAAATAAGGATGCACAAAAGTGCACTCTACAACATGAGTGCAGGAGACATCATCCAACTGAACCAACTGATTGCAGAAGGTGGGAGAAATCAGTGATGCCAATATTGAAAAAAGCTGGATGGCAATCTTTCCTCCTGTCAGACAGTCTGCATCCACCTGTCGCAGGGGTCTAGTAGTTACGGTATTTTACTGCTCAATCGCGGAAGCGAATTTCATGGCAGCCACATTTCCGTGAAGGTGAAATGCTAGAGAGTGCACTTAGACTTAGGTGCATGTTAAAAACAGCAGGTGTTCGTGATTTTTGGGGCTCTTCACTGCCACATCTCTCATAGGATCATAAGTTTTTTAAACAAAAACCCCTAGAATTATTAATTACTGTTTTGCATTTCGTTACACTGCAAAGGGTTTATATGAAGAAAAACTGAATATTCAAACATTAAACTTTTATACATTACCAAAAAAAACACAGCCATTGCTAACTACAGTAACTTCTCTCAAAGAGAAATCGGCTATAGTGACTGATTACTGCCATGAGAAGTAATTCACTGCATGTAGATTACTTTCATTGCAAGCTTTAATAACATTTTACTAAAGATGTGGGTAGAATGAGCTGGCCTAGTTATCTGACTCTGCCCTGAGCAGCCCTTCGCACAATGGCTTTCGAAATTTTTTTAATACTAATAAAAAATTTGTGGTTCCAAGCCTCAAAAAAGTAATATTATTATAAAAGATGCCATAGTGGAGGGCTCTGGAAATTTTGGCCATCTGGTGTACTTTAACATGCACGAACATTGATCAGTACGCGGTTCAATTTTTTTTACAATCTTTTTATTATTATTATTATTATTATTTTAGCAAGATCAGCATCTACAATGAAAGCTTGAAATACATGCCCTGTAGGGAATGGTGATGTGACGCACCAGATCACCGCTCGCCATTATCTGTGTGGAAGACAAACATGAATGATTTTTCCCTCCATGGATAGGGACCGATCTTTACAGTTCTGGAACCAATGGCAAATGACTGAGCACATTTGCCATCGTAGTGAGTCCAGCATCCCCAACAAATGCATCACTAACAACCTTTAAAACGGCAATTTGCAGTATATTACTAACAAAGTCCGGTTTTCAGTGCTCATTCTTCTTGGTGCATCGATGAATCTTGAAAGGCACAAACATTCTCATGCACTTTGATTCTTTCCTTTTCAGTTCTCAAGCTGTATGTACTTACTTGTGGGATAAGATGTGCCTGAAATGCTTTTCCCATTTTCCCTGATGATCAGGATAAAACATTATCAAACTCTTTGCATGATAACATTAGCAAACCAGCTTGCATAAAGATAGCTACAGACAATTCAAGGGACCTTAAGATGCTTTTTTTTTCTGTTTGTGTGACCGGTTAATTGCTTAAAGTAGCAACAGGCAACTAAATGTTACACCACTTTTCAGCACTGCTTTTCTTTATTAATTTGATCAACAGAAAAGCACTGCAGTTCAAAAAACAGAGATGACCAAAAGGCACACGCAGAGGTACTGGTGGGTCGGTATTTAACTTTGTTTCCTAAATCATGCTGCTCTTTTAACAATCATGCACAGTGTCGTCCACTCTTATGGTGAACATGGCTTCGTGTGGCTTCTCTTTTCAGAGCACCAGTGCAGCTGGCACAGCTGTGCATTGAAGCTTAGTGACGTGCATCACGCGGACACAAGGGAGATACTCTGCATCATCTACAAAATCATTGAAGTGCGCTGCTCAGTAGTAGCCAGGTGCCGGTCTTGCTGCAGTACATTAAGACCAGCAAGCTCGTGTGTGCCTGCGCTGCTTCAAGTCGATGCAAAGCCATGGTGAATGCACTGGCACTCCACAGAGCGTTGCCACGCTGAGCAGTGTTCACCCTAAGAGCCATTGTACAACAAAGCAGCCTACCAATACTTCCTAAGCAAATTCTCAACTTACTAAGCGATTGGGATTCCAGGATAATTGATCAAGGCTAAGCTCCACGTCCCCCAGCTGTTTGCCAGCACACAGCTGAGCTTGTTTTGTGGAAATCCCAGCCACTATCTTTCGTGGGAATCCCAGTCACTGCCTGCACGCACTTTCTTCTCTGGTAAGCTGAGAATCTGCAAACAACCCCAAGTTTGCTAGCAGGCTAACATTCTCTAATGACGACCACTCACGAGCGTAAATACAGGAACCATGACTGCAGACTTCCAGCATAAGTGGTGGGTGCCAAGACGCCGATCCCACATCAATCAGAAACAGCCCAATCCTTAGTGTACGATTGCGCTGCAGTCACTTGCTTAACTCCACTCACTATTTGCCTTGCACAGGCACATAATGCCACACCATCACACAATCTTTCGGTATATTTGCAGCCCAGAACCTAACAGGGGAAATTAACGGTGCTAGAGAAAAGAAACTACAAGATAAACACTGGTTGAACAGCTCATGCCAACATATAGAAAGTAGCAGCACAGATCGGCACTGCTTAATGTACGCCGCAGGCTCCGAAGTGTAGTAATGAATTGTGAATGTGCACTCTATCTGTCATTGTCTCTTTCCTTAAACAAGAAGAGTCATGAAGTGTTTCAACTATTACAAACAACCTTATTTCACAATGTGATAGTAAAAATTTGCTGTATAGCATCCACAAGACTGCCCATCACATGTAGAGACATCTGTGACATGGCGCACTCATCTAACATTTCATGTGCAGGAGTGACTGGTAACTCAGTTGACAGCGTCACTGCAATCTGTACCAGTGTGCCTATTTGAAGCCTTATAATAAATTAAACATGTTATGCAGGGTGTCCTAAATCGGTCGGCTAGTGACCCTAAGGACCTATAGTACCGGTCCAATTCATTTTTACTAGACTGACAAAACCGTTTCAGGGTAAACAGAATTTCACACAAACAAAATAAACACATTGCAGAATTTAACCCTATTTTTTTCACATGGTAAAAAATATCCAAATACTATACTTAAAAATGGTATGAAGCATCGTTCACTGAAATATGACCATTAGTTTATGAGGAAAATAATGAGATATATGAGTTCCATTGACCCATGATGGGCCTTTTAACAAGTGGGACAACATCTGTCCCATTTCCTCCCCATGAGGGTATTATGCGGCGATACTTTCGCCAAAATTTTCACACAAGAAGGTTGGAAGTAAGTGATGAAAAAGGACACTTCATAAACTGTGCAAGAAAACTCTGGGCTCAACTCATTTCCGGCTGCGGTACACCATAGGAACCGGCGCCCATTGTGATGTGCCAGCGGCTTTGTCTAGTCTATTCATACATCAAACATTTTAGCTCCTTTCTGTTTCTTCTCTTGGTGTCGATAAAGACAAGCACTTCAGTTATGCCTGAATTCCCGCCCATGAATAAAATTATGGCAATGAATCAAGGCAAGCCACATCAATGTGGTGTCATCGAATGGACTGAATTCTGAAAATGCAGTTATATACACCAACCATGTCTCAGGTATCCACTTGTGTCATTGGTCATGTATATTCATGATAGCCTTAACTTCCTGACAGTCTAAAGCATCAATCTCGGCATTCTTTTTTTTTGCTCTTAATTTCAGGAACAATGTCCTAACCACAACTTGGTTTTCTTGCAATGTAGTCATAAAAAAAAGAAATTTCAGGGCATTCTTTGTCATAAAACATTTCTTGCGACATAACAGCACACATAAAAGTTGAAAAATAGATTTGGGGGGCAGAGGGGGGTCTGTTTCTTAGTTGGGCTTAATAAGAAACTGCTTCGTTTTTGTTCGAGCATTCTATGACACGATTATTGGCCAATTCACTACAGTAATTCCAAAACAAAACCCATAGATTCATCCTACAACTACTTTTTTCAAAATTCAGAAAAGGAGAGAAATACTACAAATCCACAACTTTATAGATATGTGGCACAAAATGGAATAACTTTTAAAATTTTATACAGTGCAAAGCGAATTTCAACTCAGTGTGTCATCACCACCACGTTCTGTAAACATAAATATTTGTTTTCTCGGTTTCCTAAATGTTTTTTACCCATGAAAGAAATGAAAGAAAATTTAACGCTGATTTCAATGTGCAGTGGAAGGGGAAGCTCTTACTGAAAAAAAAAATTAGGACATATTCGTCCCATTATCCCTCAAAGACTTAAATATGTCTTCACAGTAACCACATATTAGTAATTTAAAAGAAATAAGGTGTCTCCTGACGCTGGGTGACCGAGCCAATACAGCTCATTTAATCGAGCAGCAATGATGGCAGCAGGGCAATCGCACCATCGTTCAGCAGAGTCATTCGACTTTGTTGTATGTTGCCCATAGGGGGTATGCATTGAGCCTTGAACCGCAAGAGGGCCCAGTGCATACCCTCTATAGGACCTTCAAAATTACACGGTCATCAATGTGCCATTTTGAAAGTCCGTTCGTACGCATCATTTGGCTGTCCATGCTTCTGCTTGCAAACAGTGTTTCGGAGGTCTCTAGACATCCAAGGTGCCATACGGTTTTCGGACACAGCATGTGCAGCAAGTTTTATGTGTGTGCGGTGAGCACACGAACCTCCAAAATGACGAACTCGACACTAGTAATCCTCACGGGTGTCAAGCGCATACCCGGTGCATGTACAAATATTCGGTGCATGTTTTTGCTCATGGCTTTGTCACACAGACCTCCTCAGCAGCAGCTTTCACTGTACCTCACATGGTGTTGGAAAAAGATGAACGAGGAAAAAGACGACAAACTGTTATGCCTTGGATTGTTGCCCTGTAGCAGCAACCCACGGAGTTGAGCTGCGACTTATTGTAAATAAAACTATTTTCTACGCATAGGGAGGCTCGATTTTTTTCAAGTCGTCTCTAAACCTAGAAATGGCAAACCACATCAATGGCCCAAAGGTAATCGCCTTCACGCTTACAGATTGAACGCATCGACTTACAGCTGCTCAACACACAGAAGCACCATGGAAGCTCTCAACATAAAACGTAAATCTGAGAGAGCTTAGTTATCAATGAGGCAAAACCAACGCTCACTTAAAATAGTGTTACAGCAGAGGAGCTTTGTATTCTCCATGAACACCTACACCAGTTTCACGCCAACTTTATCTCTGATATTAACTCCCACCTGTAAGCCATAAAAGTAGAGGCAGAGTTTGACTGCGTTGTCGATTGTAATGATCGAGTAAGAACCACGTCAGTTAAACTCAAACATTGGATATGGCAGTTTAGAGAGTCCCAGAACCATGCACTATTGGCAACACCAACTGAACCTGTGCAACGCGTGCCCCTGCCCGCTATCTAACTTCCGCAAATCGACTTCATAAACTTCGATGGCCAACAGTGATCAATAATGCCTTTTTGGGAGCAGTTTAGTAAACTGATTCACTACAAATAAGGGCTCACCAACGTAGACCGGTCCACCTACCTAGGTTCAGTTCTGACCAGTGACATGGCATTGGCTATCGCAGGACTTCCAGCAACTGCAACCTGCTCCTATGAAGCCTTGGACATTTTAAAACAGTGCTTAGCCAAAACCGATGTCATCATTCAAGCTCTTATTTAGCGACTCATTGAAATGTGACCCATGCAATCCTCCAACAATATCAGAGCACTTCAACACCTTTACGACATGGTTCAATCTCAGATACGCACCCTAAAGACTCTCGAAGCATCAGATGCCAATTACTCCACAGTGTTCTACCCCATCCTGCTGAAATTACTTCCTCATGAATTGATTCTCAACTTCAACAAGACCATCACACAGGCCAGCAGGGACAGCACAGCCAGCACCGGAAGGCAAGCACTAAGTCTTAACTGCACTTTATTCAAATAGATATAGAAACTCGACAGCAAACATTCCTGCACGTTTCTGTAAGAAAGGGCAAGTTGAAGGGCCACATTGATGATTTTAGCAATAGTGCGACATTCTCTACACACCATCAAAATCCAACCATGCAGTGTTTAATTTTATCCGAAAAACCAGCTCTTCAGAAGAACAGCTGCTTTTTTTTTTTGTCACTCAATAACCCATAATAACGAGCAGTGCGACTTTCAAATGCCACTAGAAAAAAAAACGCCTACTACGTGTTAGTCGCTGCCGTCACATTCCTCCATCACATGCCAAAATATTACAGGAGAAAGATCAAATGCAAAAAATGTAATTGACCCCATGTGGATACAATGTGCAACTTGCAGATGATGACATTGACTACCAATTCTTAGACGTTACCAAAGCTAGTAAAACTCGAAATGGTTGGAAGTGCCACTTACATATGGCATGTATACCTACAAACAGCTGTTCGTAGGGCAGTTGGCCACGAAAGCAATGTTCGAGTTCAATTTTATTTGATGGAGTCAGTCAGTGCAGTTTTGTGATGAAGCATCTGGCAGAAAAATTGCATTGTCGATCACTCGGTCATGAAAGTCTTCAAGAGGGGTATTTTGAAGGACAACATGACGAGAAGGCCTTCCCACATGAGTTTGTCACGTTGCATTCAGTTCATGGTTGCAAGTCACTGCAGATAAAAGCTCTCCTTACAACGAATATCAGTCACCAATCAATTCCACAATTGACCGGAGACTTCATCGACAAGCTCAGACACCATGAACTTTAGTTCGCCAACATCAATCAAGCTGAGAACTTAAACACTGTTGACATCTTGATCAGCAGTGACTATTACTGTTCATTTGTGACTGGAACCATTGAGAATTTACAACAGAGACTGAAAGCCATTGAAACCTTCTTAGATTAGACACTACATAGACCAGAAAACTCTTGCACTACAGCCATGCACTGCAACGAGCTCATCATACTGAAAGCAGAAGTGACCGACCGTAAGACAACAACAAGTAATTATGCAGACTTGGAAGTCGTGAAAATGAAGTGCAAGGAACGTAAAAACACTCACAATCAAGACCCTAAAAACTCGTCCCAACAGCGGTCACAAGCCAATGAGATATCATGTGCCACTATGATGTTACACAATGGCGCTTCCAAAGATCCAAGTGTTCTTGGAAGGAAGTCTATGCAACATATACAGTTCCATCTCGGAACAGTGGAAAGTGTGCCAAAAGCATTGAAACTGGCTCGGCACACTGACACCGGCGTATTGTCGTCTAGCCTGGGAAATTCAAAGGAAATACTACAGCAATAGACCAATACAAAATGCTTAATCCTCAGATGACCTGTCGCCCAGATGCCACCTTCAGCATGTTGAATTCTTTCACTGTGAACATGAAGTATGGAAAGTCAACCGCTTCTGACCATATAACGAGAGGAGCGTCCGGCCCTAAACTAAAAGGGGGGGGCATATCCGTATCAGAGGACTTTTTGGCCACTACCCGGCAAATAAGAAAACAGCTTTGGGATAGCGCAAAAGAAGCCAAAAAAGTGGGCCAGAAGGTAAAGCTCATGCACAACAAAATCAAAATTGACGATGACATGTTTGAATGGGACAATGCCCAAGCGAAAAGAATTCCTATCTCTCGGCGCAATACCAGAACAGACTCGACGCAATGAACTACTAAAGAGCGTAAAAAGAAGACACTCCGTTGCATGAATTTAAATGCTCGCAGCATAATAAACAAAACCGCGGACTTAGAAAGCCTTATTATCACGTATAAACCACATATTTTGATAATAACTGAAACTTGGCTAAACTGTGATATTGGCGATTCTGAAATAACACCCCCCGGATTCAACGTATACCGCAAGGACAGAGGCTCTCGAGGGGGAGGTGTTGCTATTCTGTTTTCAAAATCTTTACGTGTAGTCAGATTACCCGATATGGATGGACTAGAATGTGTCGTCGTTAAAGCAATATTTGAAGAACTTCACATCATTATTGGCGCCTTTTATCGCCCTCCTAGCTGCGACACGTTTGTCGAAATATTTAACGAGTTCTTGTGCTCCTATGGCAAACATTCCTCTAATATGCTCCTGGCGGGTGACTTTAATTTCCCTTCTGTAGACTGGCAAAACGACGTACCTGAAGCCCTTAGTGCTGGTTCGGAGCCGTTTGTTGACTGCGTAGTGCTTCATGGTTTAACACAACTGGTTACTACACCCACCCGAGTACAAAATGAAGCTGAGTCCGTTTTAGACCTGTTCCTTGTAAATAACGGCATTATGCGACGAAATCCCCAAGTTGAGGTTTTTCAGGGTATATCGAACCATAAAATCACCTGCCTCACTATGCAACTAAACGCTCCGCTTCAAGCTACAAAAGAACAACGTCTAATACCCGATTTCACACGTGCTAGTGATGTAGACATACTTTATGTGCTTGACAGCTCGTTTCCTGAATTTGTTTCTATGTGCGGATCAAAAGAATATTCGATTGACCACATCTGGGGTTTCTTTAAAAGCGTAGTGTTTGACACAATGAATAAATTTGTACCCTTCCGGAGGAAAGTACTGAGGCAGGATAATCTGTGGATGAATAAAGAAATCGTACGTATGGGACGAAAACTAAAAAAGCTAAGAAAGCAATGTAAGCAGCGCCCATCAACAGCTGCCTCTGATAGAATGCACAATTTGCGAATGCAACTGAAAAACAAAATTAAGACAGCAAAAGAGCATTATCAGCAAGTGTCGTTAAAAGAATTCATGATTTCGTCTCCAGACAAGTTCTGGCGTTATCTCGCACCGAAAAAGAACACTATTATCAGCCTTTACGTAGACGATGAGCCTGTTTACGACAGCCTAGATGTTGCTGATGCTTTGAACCGGTATTTCTGTTCAGTGTTTACTGATGACGATGGAAACATCCCGCAATTTCCTTCTTTCATTGAAGTGCCTCCTATCAGTGACGTGTGTGTCAATGAAGAAGGTGTCTTTTCCCTTCTGCTCCATCTAAATGTTAAAAAGTCCCCAGGTGTTGATGGCATACCCAACGCTTTTCTTGTGAGATATGCTGAGTGATGCGCGAAGTACTTGTGTTTACTATTTAACAAATCTCTCGAGTGCTCTGAACTTCCCGAGGATTGGGTGTATGCTAAAATCACTCCAATACCGAAAGGTAACGAAAACCGTTCTCACTTATCGTCATACAGACCGATTTCTATTCTCTCAACATGTGTCAAAACGCTCGAACATATCATATTTAAGCACATTTCACAATTTCTTGAGAGCAATTGCATTGTGGACGCCCGACAGCATGGCTTCCGCCGGGGACGGTCCACTGTAACTCATCTTCTGGAAACGGTTCACGACTTCGCTGCAACACTGGACAAATGGGGGCAAGTGGACGTCATATTCTTAGATTTTGAGAAGGCGTTTGACCGTGTGTCGCACTCAAAATTGCTGAGTAAATTGACGGCCATTTTGAAAAATGAAACTTTAGTGGCATGGATTAAATTATATCTTTCCTACAGGCAACAGAGCGTAGCCGTTAACGGCGCATGTTCTGTGGCCTTGCCAGTACTTTCGAGCGTCCCACAGGGCTCTGTTCTCGGGCCACTTTTCTTTCTCGTTTTTATTAACGATATTGTACATGACATACCGGTAAAAATTTAACTTTTCGCAGATGACTGCGTTCTTTATAATGAAATCTGCAACCATAACGATCAGGCCGTCTTAAACGCGTCACTTGAAAAAATACAAACATGGTGTACTAGGTGGCAGATGACTCTTAATTACAAAAAAACTGTTTCAATGACCATTACACGCAAAAAGGCCCCGTTGAAGCACACGTACCAAATAAACAATCATAGTCTAGCTGAAGTATCATGCTTCAAATATTTAAGAGTTTTAATCACATCCGATCTGAAATGGAACGAGCACGTCACGTACATTCAGAAAAAAGCAATGCGAAAACTGGGATACTTAAGGAGAATGTTACCGAAAGCTTCTTAGGATACCAAACTGCTAGCTTACAAAACTTACATCAGACCACTATTAGAATATGCTTCAATTATCTGGGACCCATACACTCTAGTTAATACCAATAAGCTTGAGAGCATACAAAGAAAAACCGCGCGATTTGTTTACAGTTCATACAGCTGGAAAACGTCTCCTACGAGTCTTCTCTGCAGGGCCGGTTTGGAAAGCCTTGCGGTAAGACGTTATCATGATCGGCTAAGATTTTTTTATTTGATGTATAACGATAGACTTCAAATTGACAAGGAAGCATACATCCAGCCGAGAATTTGCCGCCCAACACGATCCAATCGCCCAATGAAAGTCGCTGAATTTTCGTGTAAAACAAACGTCTTCAAAAACTCCTTTTTTCCCCGTACGTGCCATGAGTGGAATCTGTTACCTGCTAATGTTGTGCAATGTTCTGATGTCTCATCCTTTCTTCGTGCCCTGTTGAATTCGGCATGATTTAGTCTTCAATAGTAGTTGTTATCCTACCGATTGCACTTGTACAGTATATTCCGGTTCCGTTTTTTTTTTTTCCGGTTCAAAGTGTACCCTTAGAAGTGTATTGTTATGCTTGTATGTTATCCTGTTTTCTTCTTTTGTATCACCCACACCTGCTCAAAGCCTGGCACCCAGGCTAGCAGTAACCTGTAAATAAATAAATAAATAAATAAATTGACAGTAGGTTTCATCTGGTGGACAGGACTCCGATCGCTTACTTATGAAATGAAGGCACGGCCACTGGTCCACATGCTGAACACTACCGAATGCTAAGGCAACATACTTTTAAGATGAAACAAAAATTTATTTCGCAGAATATTAAATGCATAACAAATAAATGCCGGCACATCATGCATTCATTCCTTGGAACAGTGATACAAAGATGCCCTTTGGGAGCGGAAAACAACTCAAAGACCCAAATCAGCACCCTCATATACGAAAGCGTGAAGAAGAGACCTCGTTATTGAGCACAGGTTAAGCTAGCTACGGCAACTATAGAACATTGTTCGAATGGGGGAGCTGCAGAGACTACTGGGCATCAATACAGTTAAATGGGCCTTTCAAAATCTGTCCCCACTGAAATAGAATTTTTTGCAAACTTCTGCGCACAGGCCAGATTATTGGAAAAAGATCAGTGAGGAAGAACACAGTGAACTGTTCTGCCTTGGATTCACATGCTGCAACAGCAACCTACGAAGTCGCGCTGCAGTTAATTATAAATAAACCTTTTTTCTATGCATCGGAAGGCTTGACTTCTTTCACATGGGAATTACAGAACGCATTAAAATAGCACACTGGACATCATCTACTGCCGCCGAGCTTATCGTCGTCCGACAAGCGGCCTACTACATTTAACATTAGAGTCCAGTGAAATCGACATTATTTTCTGACACAAGTCCGTAATTCAACTAATCAGCAGTTACATGATGCATGGAACCGCATATAGTTCTCTGTTGTGCAACACAATGAATATGTTAAATAAGGCATCTCAATCCGGACAAACTGTTGCGTTACAATGGATTCCCAGTCACTGGGACATAGCTGAGAATGAACAAGTTGACGCAGAAGCGAAAATTGCCCGCACTAACAACAAAATTGCATCCATTTCGTTTTCTCAGCATGAAATCAACGCATTGCTGTCTAAAGCTATGAAAAAATCTACGACTATAGAATGAGCCTGATTATCACTTGCTTTTTATCTTCCATACCGACTGAGGAGAGATAGGAAACGCTACTACATAGACTGCGGCTGGGCGTCGTATATACACAACAATACCGATGCAAAATTGGACAGTAGCAAGACCCTAACTGTAGTGCATGTCACATGTCAGAAACTACCTATTAATTACATCCTAACCGTGTGCCCTCCATATGCAGCCAAAAGATAGTCAATAGGGTACCTCATAAATCATCTACATTGCTCACCCTTTTCCAAGGAAAAGCTCTCGGGTGCTTGGGAACGTTTAGATTATGCCAAACGCCCATTATCAATTCTTGTTCACATTTCTCAGTGATACCGGTTTAGATGCTCGTCTTCTAGAGCACGTGCTAATGTAGCTATTGTATGTATGCCCTACCCAACATGAGACAGCGTGTTCAGTGACCCAATGTGCTATACCCATAGTCATCTTTTAGCATGCCTCCCTCTTGATCTTTTTTTTTCTCCTTTTTTTCCTTACCCTTGTGAAGAGTAGCAGGCTAGAAACACGCTTTCCAGACTAACCTCTATTCCTTCTTCCCATTAAAAATCTTCTGCAGAGTGCAGAATTACGAAAAGACGGCGAATGAGAAGTGTATACAAGTGTCGTCAGATTACCATACGCGAAAGTCGATGTGTTATGGGTATGAGTCGACAAGTTCTTTACAGTACCACAATACAGGAGCACTAATAAAGTTGGAGAATATTACATCAAAATGCAGTGAAGCAAAGGTCACAATGATGTCATACTTGAATGCTGAAACTCCTAATGCTATTCTAGTATGATGATAACAAAGCCCATGCTATTTAAACATCATCATAATTGGCCTGACTACGTCCACAGCAGAACAAAGGCCCCTCCCATGTTCCACAAGTCAACTCGGTCCTGTGCTTGCTGCTGCCATTTTATACCCATAAACTTCTTAATCTCATCTGCCCACTTAACCTTCTGTCTCCCGCTAACCCACTTGCTTTTCTGAGAATCCAGTTAGTTACGCTTAATGACCAGCGGTTATCCTGTCTATGTGCTGATGCCCGACCCATGTCCACTTCCTCTTCTTGATTTCAAATATGATATCCTTAACCTCGGCTTGTTCCCTGATCCACTCTGCCCTCTTTTTGTCTCTTAAGGTTACACCTACCATTTTCCTTTCCATTGCTCGTTGTGTCGTCCTCAATTTAAGCTGAACCCTCTTTGTAAGTCTGCAGGTCCCTGCTCCGTAGCTAAGTACTGGCAAGATACAGCTGTTATATACCTTCCTCTTGAGGGATAGCGGCAATCTACCTGTCAAGATTTGAGAGCTAGTGCTTGCCAAATGTGCTCCACCCCATTCTTATTCTTCTAGTTACTTCAATATCGTGGTTCGGCTCCACGGTAATTACCTGTCCTAAGTAGACATCGTCTTTTACAACTTCTAGAGCACTATTACCTATCTCGGAGTGCTGTTCTCCTCGACGTTGTTCTACATTACTTTCATTTTCTGCAGATTAATTTTAAGACATACCTTTCTGCTCTCCTTGTCTAGCTCCGTAATCATGAGTTGCAATTCGTCCCCCGAGTTTCTCAGCAATGCAATGTCATCGGCGAAGCGCAAATTATTAAGGTACTCTCCATTAACTCTTATCCCTAAACTCTTCCCACTTTAGACCTCTGAAAACCTCCTGTAAGCATGCGGTAAATAGCACTGGGGAGATTGTATCCCCCTGCCTTACGCTTTTCTTGATTCGTATTCTGTTGCTTTCTTCATGAAGCACTATGGTAGCAGTTGATTCCCTGTAGATTTTTTCCAAAATTTTTATATATGCTTCGTTGACCCGCCGCTTCCCCAGTGTCTCCATGACTGCTGATATTTCTACTGAATCAAATGCTTTCTCGTAATCTATGAAGGCTATGTACAGTGATTGGCTGTATTCTGAGCATTTCTTCATTACCTGATTGATAGTATGAATGTGCTCGATTGTTGAGTAGCCTGATCGAAATCCTGCTTGTCCATTTAATTGATTAAATTCTAATGTTGCCGTAATTCTGTTAGCAATTACCTTTGTAAATAGCTTCCCATCCAAGGTTGCCTGAGTAGTAACCCTACATGACTTCACTTGGCGTTTTAAGCACTCTCGGTATAACTTCAAGCAATTATCATATAATAATAATTGTCGAGGTTTTACATCCCGAATCCACAACATGATTTTGAGAGATGTTGTGGAAGAAGGCTCTGAAAATTTTGACCACTTGGGGTTTTTGAACACGCACCTAAATATGCGCATACAGCCCTATAGCCCATTGCATCCACTGAAATGCAGCCACCACAGCCGGGATTGAATCCTGACACCTTTGAGTCAGCATACAAGCACTACAACCACAGAATTTCGACAGTTTTATGGCTTTCGTGGAAATCATTACAAATGTAACACTTCGGTGAAACTGGTACTGATAGTACTGCTACACCATTCCTTCTAGCACATATTACCATAGCACAGACAGTAGCATGGAATGTTTCAGAGGGTGCTCACCAAAGGATGATATGTCGAATAAACACTTGCAGAACGGACACAAAGCACATCAGCCACGTCTTTTTAGTTCTCTGTGCGCCTCACAGTTTCTGTGGTGGAAAAATAGAAAATAGAAGTCACTGCATCATGAGAAGTCTGCACCAAGACAAAAAGACAGGTGTCTACCTCCTAAACCTATTCTCTGCAGTAGTAAAACTTAACAGCTCAGGCCTAATCAGAAGCCTTCTCCAGATGCAGCCACAGACATTCTCAAGGCTATCATTTGCAGTAGTGTTTCTAACCCCGGATATGCTATGTCCCTCAATGGATCTGTGGGATTAAGTTTCATTTTACACGAAAGTAGTACAGAATTTTACATCAAATGTGATACCTATTTACCATTATTAAATATGTTTACAAATAATTCTATGTTTTGAATAATCAATAAACTTCATCCAAATTGATTTCATATATGAATCTTCTTGTGACTACTGAATATTCCTAACATTTGCATTGTCAGCTATGTGAGATCAAACAGAAAATTGGACAAAATCAGAAAATTTTCACATCAATGCTGAAAGTACAAACATTTACCTAGAATTTATGTTACTAAGGAAATGAAATACCTTGGCTATACCCCAATCATCGCCACTGAACAAACAGTGCTGAGTATGCTAACTTCATGCTTGTTAGCAAGCTTCTGTAATGACGAAAGCTTCCTTACAATAATATGCTAGGATATGAAGTATTTTAATGGCAAAAATGTTCATTTGCTACGAATCTGGAACAAAGTACTCAAGTTGGCTTTTGACAGTATCTGATTTACACTTTATTTATTTACCTAAAAAATTATACAGGTACGTACGACCCTAGCCATCCAAACTCTGAGATGGTAAATTTAATTTCAGCTATCTTTATTAATGCGCTGTAGTATACACCAAGCCTGCATTGGTGTTCCAGTTTTTTTACTGCTTCAACAATTTTTTGGAGCAGGTGTGAAGCAGAAATTGTGTGCAGTGCTTACATAACGATGAAGAAGGGTAGTGGAGTGTAAGCTGGACGAGTCTGGTTTGAGTTTTGGGTGGGTTCGAATAAAGCAGAGATCATCGGTGAGCTTCGTCGGAAGGACGGCAGCTCGTCCCTTCTTTAACATTTCGGTGCACGAAACCCGGGAGAAAGAGCCTTTCTATGTGTGACAGAGCCGACTTTTACAACTTCTCCACCGCATCTGCAGCCTGCAGGACCTTTGTTGAATGAAGCTCGTGTGCGAGGTTTAACCCTGCCCGTGACACAGTTTGTGGAGCGTGACATGTAGACGATGCCCGGAGCTTCATCATATGATGTTTTGTGACGAATAGCACGGCGACGTTTACTTCGCCTCGTGGCGTGGCCGGCCAATAATTTTCTACGTTTCCCAATGCTGGACCGGATTGTGAAAGCCCTAATCGAAAGGCTAGTCACGTACGAAAGACCATCACGAAAGTTACCGCAAGCATCAAAAGTCTCCTGCATCTGGAGCACCCACAAATCACTGTTTCAGAATATTGACCACGTTTTGACAGACCAGTTCGAACTTCTCAAAGGAACTGATAAAAAGATAGAAGACACAGCTGACATCGATAACATAGAAGCATAAATGGAGAAAGATGATGTTTATTTGCATAATATTATTCTAGCAAAGTCAAAGCTGAAGATAAAATTGAAGATTTATTAAAGGGTTGGAAGGGTCCCTTGAAGACCATAAGAGAAAGGATTAGAACAAAAGTGCAAAC
This sequence comes from Rhipicephalus annulatus, assembly GCA_013436015.1. Lineage (NCBI taxonomy): Eukaryota > Metazoa > Arthropoda > Arachnida > Ixodida > Ixodidae > Rhipicephalus > Rhipicephalus annulatus. The sequence continues at coordinate 22,990 of WOVY01014740.1, read as the reverse complement.
GAAAGTACTCTTTATGCCTGTGGTGCAACCATCTAGCCAATACTTTATCAATAGCGATACCACCACACAGAAGGTAAACGGCTCACCTCACAATAGATAGAGGATTGTATAGGATTCACACAAACTAACGCTTCCACTACAGAGAATACAATATGAAATACTGCCAATGAAAAAGAATCCGAACTTCTAGACACCTATTTGATCCCTTCAGAGCTCTCGTCAATGTCCGATACCCATCTAGTTAAGGAGAAGAGAGCGTCAACAATTCATAGACAAGTAGACAGGAAATGCCAGACTACAAGTCCCACCACTGGAAACTCACTGAAAAATTAGTTTAGTGGGCCTTATATTTTTTTCTTATTTTTTTTTCAACTTTTAATCCTGCACTAACATGCATAATATTAATACCTGAGGTTTTACATCCAAAAATCAAAATATGATTATGAGAAACGCCGTAGTGGAGGGCTCCTGAAATTTTGACCACCTGGTTCTCTTTGATGTGCACGGGCCTCTACCATATTTCCTCCATTGAAATACAACTTCCACTGTCACGATTGAACACATGACCATTGAGTCAGCAGCCTAGTATCATAACACCTGCTCCACCCGGTGGACACACACACACTGTGCTGCACCGCAGTCAACATCACATATCACGGCTGAGTTTATACAACAAACTACTAGAAACAATTGACAATTTGTATCTATCTAGAAAACAAAAATCATTCCTCGATTGCTCTTTACACTACCCCATCTTGACTGATGTGTTTTCTTTTCTAAGTGGGCTATAGAAGCCATAACAAAAAAACATTTTTATTATGAACACGTAGAGACTACTTAAAATTACAGCTCCTTATTGCCCAGTTTGCAATCTCCCTTCTCCTTTGCATTTACCCCTCGCTATTATGTGTTCTCTTGAAACACATTCGACAAAGGTGTAGGTGCTTCTCTGCAATCCCGCTACCTTTGTCACCCCCCTGCCCCTTCCGGCAACAGGTCTGGGCAACATTCCTTCCTCTTCTTTTCTTCGGTAAAGAGATGTGCATTCCACACAGCAGCTTCAATAGGCCCATCAGTTAACATTCACAACATGCGTGCAATCAGATATTTAAACCCTTGAGTTGAGGAAAAACATAAGAGTTGTTTTTGAAACTGCAGGCGAAGGCTTCAAGTGTAGCTTTCAAAGCTTCACCAAGTCCAAGTTGTCACCACGTGGTGAGTGTTGACAAGTGACAATCATAACATGAAGGAAGTGCAAACAGTCACTCCTTCTTTTAACCTTCCTTGCTACATATATATATATATGTATTATATAAAATTGATGCAAATTTGAACTCGTTACCATGTTAAACCTCAGCCTCAAGAAGCCTCGCTGAAGGCTTCCTCATGTGTTTATTCTTTCATATTTTCTTTCTGTCTTCCTTAACTTTGATATTTTAACTTCAAATTGTCCGTCCTGTCGAGGCTTTGCTGATTTCGAGTGGTAGGACTCCTAATGTGATGTTCCAGATTGACTTGCAAGCTGCACGCCCCTGTTTCACGAACTAATCCTCTACGTTTATGTGGTTGTAATGAACATTCATCTCGGGCTGGTTTAGTTTTGAGTCATTAAAAACTAATCTGGCAATGTTTTTATAACTGCAACATAATAGAGTGGTACAGCCTTAGGACTGCATTGTATTTCGTTGGGGTTTTGGAGTAGTAATTAGAACTGTAAACGACTATATAATCCTAAATAGAGGTCATTCACTAGGTGCCAGATATGCGTGCTAATAGTTACAGCTACAGCTAGTCGAATGAGCTGTCAAAGTAGATAAGAAGTGACAACGAAATTCTTTTCAGTCCTGCAAAATGGCGAAAGATAAAACACTTGGAAATTTGTTCGAAATGCAACACTCACCACATGGTGAACCTTTGACTTGGTGAGGCTTTGAAAGCTACAATTGAAGCTTCGCCTGAAGATTCAAAAACAACTCATGTTTTTCCTCAGCTCAAGGGCTTAAATATCTGGCTAAGCAGGCGTGACGGCATGAGCAAAAAAAAGTACGTCACCCGCACCTTGTGACCTTGAGCACTTTTTTCATCATATACATGGCTTTTTCAGTGTGATCGCTCATGCACGCATAAACAAGATGTGGCCTCCCGCAGGCGATCCCTGTAACAACCGAGCACGCCATGTTCAAATCAGCCAATGGCTGATAAAAGCCTTTTACGAGTGACTTTTGGGCTTCCTCTGTCATTTTTCGAGAAAAGAGAAAGCAAATTTCAGCTGACATTGATAATTTCAGGTCGCGTGCAGCGATATAATATTTGGCTCGCGTGTACTCGAAAGCCTCTATCGATAGGCCGCGTTTTTCTATCATGCTCAAAAAATGTTGCAGGGCCCCCTTCAGGTTAGACTTATTATTTTCCTTTCCATCACTCGATCCGTCGTCCCCAATTTAAGCTGGCCACTTTTTGTAAGCCTTCAGGCTTTTGCTCTGTAGGCAAGTACTGACAAGATGCAGCTGTTATATACCTCCCTCTTGGGTGTTAGCGGTAGGTTACCATTCATGATTTGAGAATGCCTCCTGAATATGTTCTACCCTATCCTTATTCTCCTAGTTATTTCATTCTCATGGTATCACTCCACGGTAACTACTTGTCCCTAAGTAGAGATATTCCTTTGCAAATTCTAGCGTCTCTACACCTATTGCAAAGCACTGTTTTCTGCTGAGACTGTTGCACGTTACTTTAGATTTATGCATATTAATTTTCAGACCTACTCTTCTGCTTTGTGTGTCCAGTTCGGTAATTATGAGCTGTAGTTCGTCACCCGAATTACTCATCAAAGAAACTTTATTAGAGATTCGCGGGTTACTAAGACACTCTCTATCAACTCTTATCTCTAACTCTTCCCAATATAGTGTCCTGAAAACCTCCTGTAAAGATGCGGTGAATAGCATTGGAGAGATCCAGTCTCCCTGCCTTACACCCTTCGTTATTGAGATTCAATTGCTTTTTTATGGAGAGCTATAGTGCCTGTGGATCCACTGTAGATTTCTCCCAGTATGCTGATGTAGGGTTCATCGATGCTCTGATTCCATAGTGCCTGCATCGCTGCTGATGTCTCGACTGAGTCACGCACCTTTTTGTACTCTATCAAGGCTTTGTACAGGGGTTGGTTGTATTTCCTGCATTCCTTGTATCACCTCATTGATAGTATGAATATAGTCTATTGTGGAGTAGCCTGTATGAAATTCTAGGTGGTCCTTTGTATGAGTGAACTCTAATGTCACCTTAATTCTATTATCAGCTACTATCATTTTTGTAAATAGTTTGTATAGAACAGACAGTGAACTGATCGGCCTGTATTTTTTTTCAAGTCCTGGGTGGCTGGCTAGCACCTCCCAAAGGAGCCTCCTTTTTTTTTACGCCTAGCTCTCAGACTTCAGCAGCTTCTGAACACCTGACAGCGGCGGCAGTCAGACATGAAAAGAACAGGCAGTTACTGGAAACAACCTCGAAATGTTCAACACCAGGACCTTATCATGCCAAGCTAGGCTAGAAGAGTTACTCCAGGAGCTAAAAAACATTATTTGAGATATTCTTGGCCTTAGTGAAGTTTAAAGAACTGGACAGCATACACCATACTAAATAGCAGACATGTCATGTGCTATAAAGGACTTCCCGATGGGGGAGAATGTGGGGTCGGGTTTTTAATTCACAAAGACCTCGCAGGCAAATTCGAAGAGTTCTCTAGTATCAAAAAAAGGTAGCAAGCCTCATTATCAAACTAAAGAAGCGATACAAACTCAAATCAGTTCAGGTGTACGACCCAACAACGAGTCATGACGGCCGAGAAGTATAACAACTATATAAGGCCACCGAACAAGCAATGTGACAATGGTGCACCCGGTACACCGTAATCATGGGAAATCTCAATGCAAAAGTAGAAGCGAAACAAAATGATGAAGAGGCAATGGTTAATTATAGTAATGACTCTAGTGATAGCAGAAGGGAGATGTTAGTAGAATTCAAAAAGTGGAACAGGCTTCGCACATTGAACACCTTTTTCCGAAAGCGTAAAAATAAGAAGTGAATGTAGAAAAGCCCTAATGGACAAATGAAAATCAAAATAGATTTTATTCTACGTGGAAACCCAGGCATAATCCAGGACACTGATGTCATAAACCAGGTGAAGTACGGTGACTATAAGCTAGTAAGAGAGAAAATAACACTTAATTTGAGATCTCAAGTAAGGTTAGCTATGAAAAGACAACTCAACCTAGATGTAGTAAGAATAAAATCAGAACCATTTGAGATAAAGATCGAAAACAAATATGCAACTTCAAGAGAAGAGGATAATGCTGACGTTGATGGGATGAAAGAAACGGTAACTAGACTGACCTCTGAAGAGGCTATCGAAGTCAGAGGTAAAGTGCTACAAGAACTAGGCAAGCTTTTCCAATACACTGAGAACGTGATCAAAAAACGGCAACACCTCTGAAGAAAAGTAACCCTGTATGTAAAATAGCGTTATCACAGCTTACAAAGCTTATCAACGAGAGGAAAGTGTCCATGACATAAGAAACAAAAGTGTCTAAAGAGACCAGCGTCAAAACTGTAAAAACCAAACTAAATAGAAAGAGGAAAAATGCATGCTCTCAAGGACAAGCAGGAAAATATTTTAGACAACTTCAATGCCATAGTTGGGGTGTAGAGGGATTCTACAATGAACAATATAGTTCAAAATAAGTCATCCAACCTTGAGTGAAAGAAGTAATAAGAAAGATACGAAGTACCATTTGAAACTACCAATGAGATTAGAAAGGCCATACGGGATATGCCACGCGGGAAGGTATCCGGCCAAGACGGAATAACAGTGCATCTAATTAAAGACGCAGGAGATTGCACTTGAAAGAAATTCGCTCCGCTTTAAACAGAGACCGCAAGTAAAATGACAACTACTCTAGAAGGCTTTCCAAGAAAATGGCACAATTGTTAACAAAACTCAATCTACCTGTCAAGTTGACAGGTCGATTGCCGAGATGGTTCGGGCCCAGAAAAAGAAAAAAAAATATATGTTTGATGCAGATCAGTTTTTATTGCCATGCGAGGGGGGGGGGGTTAAAATAAAGGAACACCTATCCTCATAAATGTCTTCTGGCGGTTTGCACTTTCCAGATCATTGTAGGAAGTGTGGCTGCCAGCAGAGAAAATCAATTGTTTATTTGGCCTCCATGACAAATGCACTTGGGATGTGATGGAAGCTTTTTACATCAAAAAAGAGGGGGAAGGATGCGTGCACAGACCATCGGCAGCCCTTAGTGGAATAGTATTATTTTATCTGGATCTAATGCTACCACATTAAAGTGATTATGCTGCATAGTGATACTCGATGTTTTTGCCAATAGATGGTTGTTACCTTTTTTTTCCTGGTGCGCTTACACGTTTTTCTTCGCCATAAGCAGTTATTTTTGTAATTTTGACTGCTATGCTGTGCAGACGCTACGGTGTGTCACTTGACAAGGTCGGTTGCTTTATACTTGTACCTTCCAATAAATTTTTATTTGCGAGTTTACCGCCACTGTTGTGCCATCACACATCCTGATTCATATAAGCGCTGTTTTTCCTACTACATTATACAAATACATAAGAAAGGAGACATCAAATATATAAAAAATATAGGCCCATGAGCTTGCCTTCGGGGATACTACACAAAATATTTGCTAAAATAATCTCAAATAGGATAAGAGAAACACTTGACTTCAACCTACCCAAAAAAAACAAGCTGAGTTTAGATAAGGCTACTCTACAATGGACCATATTCGTGCGATAAACTAGGTAATAAAAAAAGCTACGAAATACAACAAGTCTCTTTACTTGGCTTTCATAAACTTCGAAAAGGCATTCAACTCAGTAGAGATATAGTTTTATAAGCATTAACTTGACAAGGAGTACCTAAATCCTATGTCGATGCCTTAGCCAACATCTACAAAGACTCCACTGCTACCTTAATTATTCACAAGAAAAGTGATAAAATTGCAACCAGCAAAGGAGCAAGACAACAAGCAATGAAATCCCCAATCTTGTTGACTGTGTACTTAGAGGAAGTGTTTACACCGCTAGACTGGGAGGAAATGGGAGTCAAGATTGACAGAGAATGGTGTAACAACCTACGATTTGCAGACGACACTGTGCTCTTCAGTAACAGCTGCAACAAATTGCAAAACATTATTGAGGAATTAAATCGAGAAAGTATTAAGGTAGTTCTCAAAGTGAATATGTTGAAAACAAAGGCAATGATGAATGTCCTCGTGAAACAGATTAAGATAAAAAACTATGAATTGGAGTGTACACACGAATATTCATACCTAGGACAATATTTGGGGTTTTACGTCCCGAAACTATAATACGATTATAAGAGATGCTGTAGTAGGGGGCTCTGGAGATTTTGACGATCTGATGTTCTTTATTATGCACTGACATCGCACTATACACGGGCCTCTACCATTTCACCTCCATTGCAATGAGACCACCTTGACAGGGAACAAACCCGCGACTGTTGGGTCAGCAGCCGAGTACCTCAACCACTGCTTCATCATGGTGGACGTCTACCTAGGACTACTCATGGAAGAGCCTAATCACAAAACGGAAATTCACTGAAGAATGAGCTGCAGCACACTTGGCAGGCACTCTGACATATTGTCACCAAATCTGCCACAATCTTTAAAGTATAAAGTATATAACCAGTGCATACTGCTAAATTCTGATGTATGAGGCTGAATCATGGAGCATATTAAAACAACCAGAAAGAAAACCAAGAACCATGTAGCGTGCAATGGATCGTAGAATCATAAGAATAACATTGATAGATTAGAGGACAGAAGAATGGGTAAGAGAATTAACTGGAGTTTGAGATATCCTAGCTGACATCAAGCGAAAACAATAGACCTGGGCTCGTCACATACAGTGCGGTCCACTTATAATGATATGCAAGTGCCATTGAAGTTTCATCGTTACAAGCAATCATTGTTATAAGCGGGCTGATAAAAGAAAGACGAAAGAAGTGAAAACATTCTATTTGCATGCAAGTACAGTTAGGACAACTATGCACTTGTTTGTAGAAAAGCCGTAGTCCGTCAGCTTTGATTGCATCAAGCGAAGCATGCACACAAACTTTCTCAGGAGCATCAAGAAGCTCCACATATCCGAGCGGGAGGCCCTTTGGGAACAAAAAGTCCCGGAGGGACTGCATGATACGTTGGGCCTCTTGCAATGAGAGTACCCGAGTAGGCTGCTCAGCCACGTCATCAGAGTCATCGATCGCCTCATCACAAGGCACTCTGATGTTTGAGCAATATAATCTCGACGAAATGGACCAGCCATGAGACATCTTCGTTAACCGCCGACAACTCTGGCAGCTTTTCGTTGATGGGCGCTTTGCCGGCCTCTCCTGACATCACTTCAGAGGTTCATAAAGAACGCTCCTTCAGCTCTCGCTTCCTCGTTAGAGGCACAGTCAACTATTTTCGGAGTATGAAACAGGTACAGGGCACATATAAGTGAATGCCATGGACACAAAGAGCCATTTCCAGCGCATGCTGCAGCCGTATTCAGTCGCTATATCCAATATCGCAGGAGCATCGTAATGAGCAACCCAGGAGTGACATAATTAGCAGTTTATTTTTTTCCATTGAAAGCACACAAAAGTGGATGATGCCCTTATTGTTCGTTATATCCAATATATTGTTATAAATAGTATTAAAAATGTTGACTCAACAGTAATGTGTAGAACAGACACCCACTGGACAGTAAGAGCGACAGATTGTTCGCCAAGGGATGGAAAATGCAGTCGGGGAAGGCTGAGAGTTGGATGGAGTAACAAAATTCTCAAGTTTGCAAGGATAAAATGGAATCAGCTCGCACAGAATAGGGTAAACTGGAGATCATCCTTCGTCCTGCAGTGGACTAACACAGGCCGAGAAAGATAATGATGACAACAATGCAATCAAGGAGGCCTCTTCACAACACATACACTAATATATTGTAGTGAAGCATACTTGAGAAATACCTGGATCAAAGTTCGGTTCAGGCTGCAGCTGCAGAATACAGATCAGACTTTGGAAGTATTTGGAAGAAGGAGGCCGAAATTATTTACAGCGGCATCAGCTGATTGGCTTCCCTGCAGCAAGAAAGTTTGCATTTTTGTACAACTTTTAAGTGCACTCCCATTGGAAATAACAGAAAATGAAGCCTTAAAAAAAACGAGGGCCCGAAGGGCACATCCTTGTGCTGAAAAAAGGGGGCCGTGGGCCGGGGCACATGCTCGGTCTGCCATGAACAGTTACACTAATGGCTCACACTACTGAGCATGCTTTGATTGAGTGTGAAGGTAAATATACAATGATTCAAGAACACAAAACCAGACTTCCGAGGAACCTGATTTTAAGGAATGAACATAACTGATCACCGAGAACAGATGCGCACATGCTGACAAGATGGAACTATTAAAGAATTAAATGCATCTCATGACAGACACACAGCATAGAACTAGAAAATGTTAAGGGTTACTGCGCGGTTTCTCTTCTATTTTTTCGCAGTCCGTTGTAGGGCCCCTCCGAACAAAGCAACACGGCTGCAGCATGCCATGGTTGGGCACTCTTCGAGCTCTTTCAGGTTGGTTTATGTACGAGTTTTCTCGCTGAATTTTTTTGCGCCATCTCGAAGTGAACTTAGTAAGAGTAAGTGAACTTTTACTCGAACTATGCTTTCTTCAGTTTCAGACTGGAACGGACGGAAGGTAGCTAATGGTTTCAAACTTGAAAGTGGTTGAAGAGCCAGTACACAGGCTCCAATTTTTATATTTTGCACCTCCCAAACAAGCTCGCTAACCCCAGAAGGCCACAGCGACCATATCTTGCCAATATCACAGCACTGAGCACAGCACAAAAGCCCTTGTCTAGTCCTTTACTCCTGCAAAGCGATGGCCATGCAGTTTCTAATTGTTTACCTCAAGAATGCCTCACTTCTAACCCTTCGCTTCCTCACTTCAAGGCTCCCACACGAGCAACATCTGAAGAAAACCTTGCTCAGTTGTTTCGTTGCACACCGATGACTTACTCACAGACATAACCGTTACCCCACCAATGTGGATGTAGTTACGATAATAGCTATGCCTACCCCCCTGCGCTGCAGAGAAGGTTGGCGAGGCTGAACGAGAAACTGAAACCGGTTCGAAATGAGCATTTCATATCCTGCAACTAAATTATTACACCACTTATTTGCAAGGATCTCGTAACAGTATGTTCCCAATATTTCTCCAGAAATTTTGGATAACAGAAATACACACTGGCCCTGTAAATGAGTTTGCCTTTTCGTGCAAGTCTGTATGACTGCAGTCTATATTGCATACAAATAATGCACTCAGAATTATGCAGAAGACTGGGGCAGGCAGCATGTTTCTTTTCACTTTTCATGGGACAAGAGGGGCTTAAGCACCTCATAATCATCAGTGGTTTTACGTCCCTAAACCACAATGTGATTATGAGAACGTAGTGGGACTTTGGGAATTTCCACCATCTGGTGTTCTTTACCACGCACTGACATGTCAGAGTACTAAGGCCTCTACCATTTCACCTCATACACAGCTAGCCTAAACTGTAGTTAACGTAAGCGTGCTTGCATGTAACCGCGGTTCACTCATGTCACACGGAATGCGAAACTACGGTTATGCCGCTAACAACAGTTGTACAGAACCGAGCTTTGCCACCCAAGTTTGGCGATTAACCAAGGAAATGACGGCGTTTATGGAGAGCGGTTTAGCCACTTTAACAAAGGGCGCATTTCTGCTGTGTAACAACAGTGACCATGGATGGCGCTAACCACGATTCAATGCGATTAACAATGATTGGTCATGACCGCGCTTAACTTGCCTGTGTAACAAAGGTATTTTAAATGCAATGACTTTGGCCTGGATTAAACAGTAACCTTCGGGTCTGCAGTCGAGCCCCATAGCGACTTCCTGCCACCTTTCCGCCCTCCATTTCAACCATTTCAAAGGAGAAGGATCACAAACCGCGTTTCAAGAACAGCATTTTGAGGTTCCATTAGCTGTCAGAACAAAGACTACCCCATCCCACTTTCCTGTTTTCAACTTACACAAAATTTATAAAATTAAAAAACAACATTCACAAATCAAATTGGTGGAAATAGGAAGAGGGCGGCCAGAGCACTGTGGAAAAGTTGCAGAGTGCTAATCCCAAATCCCAAGGCCGAGAACATTTTATGCCAACACCCCAATGGTGTGTAACCAGGCGAAAATGGGGAGAAGCTTGACACAGCTGCAGCGAACAGCACATGGATGGGCACAGCAAGGAGCAGAGAACTAGAATTGAAGTGAAAGGGTAGAGCAGTCACAGCTAGCCTGTTAATCAAGCAAATTATTAAACCTGGGATTGCAAGTGCCATAAACAGAATTACACCCAAAGACGAAGATCTGAATACTTCATTTAGTAACTTGCCCACATACTCGCGAAATGATACTAGTGGGCACACAGGAAAACAGATAATTTTTGCATTTATATAAATCTTTTATTGATTGGATGCTGAACACACAGATGATTATGTCAATGTGAGCTTTGAACAAATGAAAGAGAGAAAAGGAGATGGGCATTGCACACTATGAAGACACTGTACACAGAGTGCAGGCTTTCACAGGTAGTCGCTCAGTGATGTTGCTCTCAAGAATTGTAAAAGGGCTTTTGTGGCTTTCTGGGCTGATGTACTAGAAGACCACGCACCCAAGATTTCTGGAGTTTATGTCTTCTTCCGCTCCATAGCAACATACAAAAATATATTAAACTGCATAAGAAATATTTAAAAACCCACGTATAGGGTTTTAATCTCCCTACACTTCCTTATTTCTCTCTCTCTCTCTCTTGTACAAATGGAGTAGTGGCTGAGCCACCAATGTCAATTAGGAACTATTCGAGGTTAGTAGCTAATGAAATGCCTGTTGTACAATGAGACTGTCCAACAATGGGCACCACTATAATCACTAGAGATCTGGCGTTGACCCTCCGAGGTATGGCAAAAGTGATGCAGGTACTGATGGAATCAGCTTGGCCCGAATGGTTGCGAGGCCAAGTCTGTAGTGTGCCTCGAATCTGTGGTTGCCACCGAAGGCGTAGTAGTAGTTGCCACCATCACGGCCCTTGATCCAGAGGATGTCTACAGGTGTCACTTGATCTTTCGTGTTTGGGTTCTGCATTACAAAAAAAAAACAAACAAACAGCAGTAATGAAAAACATAACAGTATAGGCCAATTCATTGTGCAGATTACTTGGTATCAGAGGAAGTGAAAAGTATATAGAAGTCAATCAATTCCATCATCCTATCCCGTTTCTTTTCTATTCGCTATCTACTGGGATGATGTGACCAATTCATTAATTAGGTTCACGTCTCAAACGAAATGAAATGGCTACAAGAGAGGCAATAGACTCTTTCTTTGAATGTCAATCAATTCCACCGCCCTATCCCGTTTCTTTTCTATTCGCTATCTACTGGTATGATGTGACCAATTCATTAATTAGGTTCACGTCTCAAACGAAATGAAATGGCTACAAGAGAGGCAATAGACTCTTTCTTTGAATGTAAAGCTAGCTTTCTTGCAAAGCAGTTAGCCCAACTAATGGTAGCTAGTCATTTTGCGCTGACTTCACGTTCAAGCAGTTTGATTTTACTTTGACAAGGAAAATATTTAGCCACAATGGCGTACCAACTCTTTCACGAGTGGGGAGGCAAGCTAACCTCACTCGTCAACTGGATATATTGAAATATACAATATATAATTGATTGATATGTGGGGTTTAACGTCCCAAAACCACAATGTACAATATATATATTCACACACTCTTACAATATATATATTCATTGCGGTGCTCGCACTTTGATGCGATGAACCTGACTCTTAATTAAGCATCTATAGTGCTATAAACCACGGTCTTCCACCTCCTTCTTGGTCCGGTGGGTCACGTTGTGGGGCAAGTTAAAAGCCGAGTTTCCCACTATGCTCGGGTACATTGCTTCAATCGTCGCCACCTTGCAAGCTGCCGGCATCGCTTCAAATCCCCATATGCAAGGCAGATCAGATTATATGAAAACTACGACAAAACTAAAACATTTAGAAATATTCGTCACAATCACCATCTCACTGCAGCTCCGACAGAGCAGCCGTGATGCTATTGCTTTTCTATCAAAGAAAATGATTTTTCTGAAGCAGCAAATGATTTAACCTGTCCACCAAAAGTTTGTTTGTTCCCATCCATAACTGCATCGGCCAGTCAAAGCAGAATAAAGGCATGACCAAGTGATATAACTATAGGGGGCCCCTGGTCCAGCGCTAGCCTGCTCCGCAATGCAAGAGCACAAGGCGAGAATGCGTCGCATATGTGAACCGCACCCAAGAAAGCCTTCAAGAAAAATCATCACACCAGAAATGTTGGGAAAATTTCACTATATTGTAACGTTCTCTCCAAATAATTTTACTTCATAGTAACAATTTAACTGAGCGATTACTGTGCTGAACGAAAACTTTGTCGTAGTTGTTCGTTTCCACAGCGTGAAGCCTCAGTGAGCACTGTAGAAAGGGGTGTGGGGCTTAGCCCCCCAACTTTTCTCAGTGGGGGGGGGGGGGGCACAATGGAGATGCTGGCGCGCCCCTTGCCCCCCCCCCCCCCCCCACGGCTGATACGCCTATGCTTGGCCAGCTCTTTCGATTTAAACATTTCAACATTTTCAGTCTCCATGACCCAACTGAAATTCTGTGTACCGTATGAATGCGAAGCCAGCCGTAGTAGGAACCCATTGTGAGCACTTGGGGATATTTTGACGTGCATCTAAATCACTCTAGAACCCACGCTGTAGTACTACGCTGCACAACCTTATATTTGCCAAGCACTCATGGCCGGTATAGTGTAACTATACTCATTACAGGTAACATTTATGAGCCTACACTATAAGGTTCGCCAAAGCACCTTCAGCTGACGTTCTAGCTCAAGTGGAACAGCATTGGTTAAGAAGCACAGGATCCAGCAATGATAAAATGACGGACGTAACACAGGTGCATATGGCACTACAATTACGCAATTCTCAATCCACTCACCTCAAGTAGTTCTGCGATTCCTCTGACCTTGTCTTCGTCGTAGTGCGCAACAGGCAGGGGCCGCGTTATTTGATCAAGGGGCACATCGTATACTTTTGTAATGTTAGCACTATGCACGCTAGAAATGTTGGTGTTGGCAGAAGCGCTGTTTACAATTACAACATTCTGCATATTACCTTGCCCAGCAGCTGTAACCAGCGAGTTGAAATCAAGATACAAAACCGTTTTGCCGGAGGAATCAACACCATCAGCTACGACTTCGGCTTCCGCCATTTCGAGCGTTTCTGCGTTACTTTGCTCACAGAGAATGTATCCGGGCAACGCTACAGCACACCTACCAGACGCAACGCTTCGTTCTTTAAGATGCCTGACGAATGGCTCATGTTGCCAGCGGAGTCGTCTTGCCTTCAGTTTTGAGCAGACGCCTCGCAGTGGCGCTCGCGACAGGCACTATTATGAGACGAGCCTAGAGCAGAGTTTTACAACTACAGCCCAAGGTGCTAGGCTAGAAGGGGACGAAGCTATTGAATATATAAGAACAAGGGTGACAGAAAAATTTCAACAAAGAAGTGCTTTATGCACCATAATAGACAAGGACGAATCTAGTGGTGCAATGGCTCCATTTTCACAACGAGAGAGGGAAAGGGCTGAGAAAAGGGTTCCTAGTAGTACATCATAGGCCCAGATGGCATTCCAATTATGCTGATAAAGACATTAGGTCCGAAGTCTAAGCAGGCTTTGAGAGAGGCGGTGAGCAGAACAATAATCGATGGAGAAGTTCCCGATGGATGGAAACTTAGCAGGGTGAGCATGATTGATAAAGGAAAGGGGGACAAAGCTGACATAAACAACTACCGTCCTATAACAGTGACATCAGTGGTCTACAGGCCGGCGATGCAGATTATAAAGGAAAGACTGCAGGCATGGTTAGAGGATGAGGGGGTGTTGGCGGAACTGCAGAATAGGTTTCGGAAACACAGGAGCTTGGAAGACAATCTGTTCTCACAGACGCAGTGCATCGAAATAGCAGAAAAGGAACTCAGGCCCCCGTGGCTAGCATTTTTGGATATCAAGGGATCGTATAATAGCGTGGTTCAAGAGAACTTGTGGGGAATACTAGACACACTGGGTGTGGAAGATGGAATCACTAATCTTTTAAATGAAATCTATAGAAGTAACAAGGTAGTGATAAAGTGGAAAAAAACAGGTATCCAAGCCCACAGAGGTGAAACAGGGACTTAGGCAGGGGTGTCCACTGTCACCCTGTTATTCATGATGTACCTACAAGGATTAAAGGCCAAATGAGAGGGAAGTGGACTTGGCTTTAACCTCTCTTAGTCAAACAAGGAAAACTAATTGAACAGGCACTACCAGCATTAATGTAGGCAGATGATATAGTGCTAATGGCCGACAACAAGCAAGATTTGCAGAGATTGATCGACATCTGCGGTAATTAGGGAGATAGGTTAGATTTTAGATCCAGTAAGGAAAAATCAGCAGTCATGATTTTTAATGATAACGAAGATAGTGAGCTTAGAATACAGGAGGTCACGCTAGAGATAACAGATAAGTACAAATATCTGGGCGTATGGATAAGCAATTTGACCGAGTAGACCTAAGCAACACGAAATATACGTGTCGACTAAAGCTAACAGGAACGCAGCGGTAATGAAAAACACGGCACTGTGGAATTACAATAGGTATAATGTTGTGAGAAGAATATGGAAAGGGGTCATGGTCCCTGGTCTGACGTTCGGCAATGCGGTCTTGAGCATGAGATCAGAAGTTCAAGCAAGGTTAGAAATAAACCAACGTGGAATAGGCAGGCTTGCTTTAGGAGCTCACGCGAATGCACCAAATTATGGAGAGTACAAGGTAATATGGGATGGACATCATTTGAGGGCAGGGAAGCTAGCAGCAGGATAAAATTTGAGAAGAGATTGAGAGAAATGGTGGAGGAGCGTTGGGCTAGGAAGGTTTTCAGCTACTTGTACAGGAAGAATGTCGATACAAAATGAAGGAAGGGAACCAGGAAATTGACTTAGAAAACAGCAGGTGGCCAAACCAAAAAGAACTATCGTTTAAGAAGAAAGTGAAGGAAACGGAGACTGACATGTGGAGAATTGGCATGATTAAGAAGTACGCACTAGAGATCTATCGAACATTTAAGCAGGAAATTGCCAAGGAAATAATATATGATAACACTCGGAGTAGTTCTCTACTGTTGAGGCCAGGACGGAAGTATTACGAAGTAAGACATATCGGGCCAAATACGAAGGGGTAGACACAGTGTGCAGTGCGTGCCGAGAGAAAGAAGAAACTGCCGAACATTTGATTATGTTCTGTGAAGGGCTTCACCCTATGGTTCAGGATGATGGCGCAGAGCTTTTCAAAGCCCTGAGGTTTAGGGACAGGAAGGGCAAAATAGACTTTAAGCGGGTAGAATTACCTAGAAGGAGGTTGATTGGTGGCTAAAGTCAAGGCACGAGTGAAAATTAAACCCTTCACTGAAAAGTACCAGTCCTCAACTTCACTACTTAAAAGAAAAAAAAAAGATATATGTAGTGGTTAGTTCAAGAGGTATTACGGCTAGATGGCGATAGCCGCCGCCCGATCTAAAGGGTACACAAGGACTTTTCCTTCCTCCGTGCAAGGCAGCGATGCGCTGCGCAGAAACGGGAATCGATCACGCGCGCGGGCAAAGTGAAACATTCAAAATATATTTTTTTGCACGTGCATGGCCTCAAATGGCGACCAAGAAAATATGTTAATTAGCTTCAGGAAAACAGGATGCCTACGCGGGTGCGCGACTGAACTGAAATATCGTCAGGTCGACAGGATGCCGAAAGTGAGCGCGTGACGGCACTGAAACATTTTATCGACGTGAAGTGGTAGAAGAGTGGAACGATGAACTCAGTTGTGAACCATTGCTTGCAACATTTTCTACGGCGAACCATAATTTCCTCATGCACTAATCTGTAATAAAGTCCCATCATTCATAACGTCATACTCAGAGACGAGAATCACGAGTGGTATCTGGATGAAAACCTTTTATTTTCTGTACACCGGTCATAGAACGCATTATCGAGTAGTGACTTACTATTTGTTTAAACAATGCATTCTTAATAATTGGTCGTGCGTCCTTTTTTATCCCCAAGAAAAAAAAGGTTTATAGTTCACAAGCGCCCCACAGAACATTGGGTTGCAAGCCTATGTGATGCGCCTGAGCTTCAGGTACTTCCTCTTTTCTCGGGAAGACGCTTGCTCCTTGTGCAGTACCTCTGTGTAAAAAGGCAAATGGGTGAGCAGAAAAAACTTGGTTACTTGAGTGGTGAGGCTCGGACCATTTTTTTTTTCAGGCAGGAAAAAAGCTCTTCGAAGCTGTCACTGTGAAGCTCGTTGTGGCTAAACCACTTTGAATAAGTGATTTCAAGGGCGCCAACAAATGCGAAGAGCTTCTCCGAAAGGCCTACACATAGGCGTCCGCACGAGGGGCGCAAAGGGGGCTGGCCACCCTGGCGCGGAATTTGTTATATACATTGATTAGGCAGCGGCGCACTTTTTTAGTCATATAAAGGGGGGGGGGGGGCGTACCATCTGCCTCATACACTGATTTATTAGGAAGAAGGCGCCCTGCAATGAATCTTCGCCCCCCCCCCCTAACGGCAAACACACCTATGGGCATACCCCTTTCAATGCAAACAATTTCGCCATTCACAGTGGGCTCGAACTCCCAGGAGATGTACCTCTCGCCGAAGTGCAGCTCGCACACAGCCGAGTTTTCTTGAAGCAGCTTGTCAGCGCGCGGAATCGCTCTCCGCCACTGCACTAACAGAGTTCCGTCCTCCGGAACACCGAACAACGCATGCTTCTTTTTAGTTGCCTGTAGTGAACCCCGGGACGAAGCAATGACTTTACTTTCGTGCCAAATAATCCAAATCCAGAAGCATGTCAGTATTCCTGTATATTTAACCCTGGGGTAGCAAGTGCCATAAATATGAAAACTAGACCCAAACACAAAGATCTGAATACTTCATTGAGTAACTTGCACACACTTTCGTGTAATGATACGAGTGGGAACACAAGAAAGCAGACATTGTCACATTTATATTGCCGCATGTTGTTAGGCACCTACCGAAGTCTTGCCCCGCTTCCTGCTCTTATGAATTCTGCCACACCAACTGACAAGCAAAACGCGCCAAGCTAAACGCGCCAAGCTAAACGCGCCAACGCGCCATGCAACGCTGGCTGCAGGTGTCTCCACATCACGCGCTGGACAAGGAACGCTGGTGGTTTTTCGAGGAGCAGCTCGAGGCGAGACGCAAGAGAAGTTGACGAGGTTTTGACCAGTGAGCTCACGACCTTTGTGTGTTTAGTTGACGGGCACAAGTTCGCCATTAATAAATAGCTGTTTTAGCTTCCGGCACTGTATTTGTTCGTTACAAACTGGTGGAGGTGCGGGGTAATGATTCCAAGCCCATCTCAGCATAGGGAACATAGCCCAGAACCCCGAAGGTTGGAGCCAGCGCTGTTGACTCCCGTACACCAACGAACGAGTCGTCGGCTACGAGGTGAGCAGCCCGAGTTTGGTGCCCTCTTCGATTCTTCGAGACCAGCGGAGGACGTAAGTTCCGGAGCCCCTGCAATGGCCACCCAAGCGAGTTCACTTCCATCGCATATCGTCATGGACCCACCCCACATACCAGAGGTATTTCAAGGTGATATTTTCGAGGATTCCGAGGACTGGCTCGACGGTTTCGAACGCGTTGCCAGACTGAACGGTTGGAACGAAGACAGGAAACTTCGCTACGTCTACGTGGCACTGCAAGATTCTGCACGTACGTGGTTCGAAAACCACGAAGCGTCCTTATTATCGTGGGACGACTTTCGAAGAGAGTTTCTTGCTACGTACCCAAACACGGACCGCAAAGAAAAGGCAGAGGCCGCTCTTCAGACGCGAAACCAACGGAACAACGAGAGCGTCGCCATGTACATTGAAGACATGTCTCGGCTGTTCCGCCGGGCCGACCCGAACATGGCTGAGGAAAAGAAGTTGCGGCACCTGATGCGTGGAGTGAAGGAGGAGCTTTTTGCAGGCCTGGTGCGTAATCCACCGCGCTCTCTTGCTGAGTTCAGATCAGAGGCAACCATGATAGAAAAGACCCTGCAGCAGCGCGCGCGCCAATACAACCGGGACGTAAGCGTCTCATCTGTTAGCGCGGCGTCGACAACCCTCACGAGTAACATTGATCTCTTGCGTGAAATGGTGAGGGCTGTCGTAAGGGAAGAACTTCAGAAAATACAAATGACTCAAGCTCATCCAGCGATGTCCTCACTTGCCGACGTTGTGCGCGAAGAAGTGCGGCAAGCGGTTCTACAACCACAACCTCAGGTTCTACAGCGCGCACAACCGGAGCCTCCGCCTCAGTTGTCGTACGCGCAAGCTGTACGACAGGACCTCGGACGCATGAATCGGACGGCTGCGACTGCTGTGATGCCTCCGACGTTTTCTCCGAGTACGCCGCTACCAATGCCGGAAGCAAGACCACGTAAGAGCGATGTATGGCGCACTGTAGACCGGCGGCCCCTTTGCTACCACTGCGGAGAAGCAGGTCACCTTTACCGGGCGTGCCAGTATCGTCGAGCGGGACTGCGTGGTTTTCCAGTCAATGCACCATGCCCACGGAACGGTGAACTGCCCTACGAAATCGAAGAATACTTGTCTTCACGCTATTCCCCTCAAGACACGCAACAACGGGAGTCGCGTTCGACAGCACCGATGCGCTATCGGTCGCCGAGTCCTCGTCCGTCATCAAATCTCCGAAGATCACGTTCACCTAGCCCGCGGCGGGAAAACTAGAGCCAGCGACCTCTGGAGGTGAGGCCGCTGATATACTGATAACTGAAGACCCTCCATTGTTAGCCCGACAGGACGGTGGCAGTTACGCAACGACGGTTAAGTGCAGTAGTAGCGACGTTACCTCCGAGATATTAGTCACAATCGACGACGTCGAGGCCGTTGCGCTAATAGACACTGGTGCAGACTATTCCGTTGTCAGTAATGCTCTCGCAAAGAAGCTTAAGAAGGTGATGACTGAGTGGACCGGACCTCAGATACGTACCGCTGGAGGGCACTTAGTTAGCCCCGTGGGGTTATGCACCGCAAGGATAGGAATAAGAGGATTTGTGTATGTCGGCAGCTTTATTGTGCTTCCTGAGTGCTCCCGGGAACTGATTATAGGCATGGACTTTTTGCAAACAAACAATGCAGTCATTGACTTGCAAGAGTCCCAGGTTTCCTTTTCTACGGAGAATGCCATCGCCTTCTGTCATGCGGAGAAACCAATCGTTCTACCTCTCCGCATTGTGGACGAAGATGTAACCGTGCCGCCACGTTCCAGTGTGACCGTTCTTGTGAGGAGTGAAGTTCTTCGTGACTGTGACGGATTAGCTGACGGAAACATCGGACTGCTACTAGAAAAAGGACTATGCGTGGCAAGAGGCCTGGTGAGCCTTCGTGATGGATGTGCGTATGTCCTATTAACTAACTTTCGAAATGAGCTGCAGCATGTTGCGAAGGGAACATCCGTAGCATCGCTGCATGAGTACGTGCAAGTCTCAGATGTTTGCACTCTTGACAAAGCTTCAGAGACAGTAGATAACGTACTCCAGTCAGTAGACATTGACAGAGAGCTCTCGTCATCTCAGAAGCAACAGATTGCTGACCTCATCACAGAGTTCGCCGAGTGCTTCTCCACCTCGTCGAAAGTCGGACGTACTCCCGCCGCAAAGCACCGTATCGTGGTCGAAGAACACGTGAGACCTGTGCATCAGCGCCCATACCGAGTAGCGCCAAAAGAAAGGGAAGCCATCAAGAACCAAGTGCAGGAAATGCTCAACGATAATGTAATCCAGCCATCCAACAGTCCGTGGGCATCACCGGTAGTGCTAGTCAAAAAGAAGGACAACACTCTGCGGTTTTGCGTTGACTACAGAAAGCTGAACCAAGTCACAAAGCGCGATGTTTACCCCCTTCCACGGATCGATGATGCCTTGGATAAGTTACGCAATGCTCATTTCTTTTCA
Organism: Rhipicephalus annulatus; assembly: GCA_013436015.1. NCBI lineage: Eukaryota > Metazoa > Arthropoda > Arachnida > Ixodida > Ixodidae > Rhipicephalus > Rhipicephalus annulatus. Next base: position 2,757 of record WOVY01014740.1, on the reverse strand, counting down.
TCATTGGACTTAAAAAGTGGATATTGGCAGATCGAGGTGGACGAACGAGATCGCGAGAAGACGGCGTTTGTGACCCCAGACGGACTATACGAGTTCAAAGTGCTCCCTTTCGGTTTGTGCTCTGCTCCCGCTACCTTCCAGAGGATGATGGACACTGTGCTCTCCGGACTCAAGTGGCAATCGTGTCTCGTCTACCTCGACGATGTAGTGGTTTTTTCTTCAACCTTCGAGCAGCACATCCACCGACTGAGAATGGTACTGGATGCCATTCGCGTGGCAGCACTGACCATCAAACCGCAAAAGTGTCACTTTAGATTTCGTCAGCTTCGGTTCCTCGGGCACATAGTTAGTGCGGAAGGCATCCGCCCAGACCCGGAAAAGATTGCAGCAGTTGAAAAATTTCCGAAACCGCAAGACAAAAAGGCCGTCAGACGATTCCTGGGACTATGTGCCTACTACAGACGCTTTGTTGAAAACTTTGCTAAAATCGCTGAGCCTTTGACACGGCTTACGAAAGAAAGTGTACCATTCTCTTGGCGGGAGGAACAAGAAGCGGCTTTCTCAGAGTTGCGACGCCGTTTGCAGTCTCCTCCAATACTTGCACATTTTGACGAAGAGGCCGATACAGACATACATACCGACGCGAGTAACGTTGGCCTCGGTGCCATCCTCGTTCAGTGGCAGAATGGAGAAGAAAAGGTCATTGCTTACGCGAGCCGCACTCTATCGAATGCTGAGTCTTAATTACTCAGCGACAGAGAAAGAGTGTCTCGCAGTTATATGGGCCATCAGCAAGTTTCGCCCATACCTCTACGGCAGACCGTTTCGAGCAATCAGTGATCATCATTCATTGTGTTGGCTGGCAAACATCAAGGACCCTTCAGGAAGACTTGCTAGATGGAGCCTGCGTCTGCAGGAACACGACATCACTGTGGTCTACAAGTCCGGTCTCAAGCACAATGACGCGGATTGCCTGTCTCGCGCACCTGTTGAGTCTCCATCATCTGACCAAGAACAAGACATCCCATTTCTTGGAGTTCTGAATGTGTCGGACATGGCTCGTCTTCAGCGAGAGGACCCGGAACTACGCCCGCTTATCCAATACTTGGAGGGTCACGAAATTGAGGTACCACGAGTTTTCGTCCGTGGTTTGACATCCTATGTCCTCCGGAACGACGTCCTATACAAGCGCAACTTCGTAAACACCGGTGAGACGTTTCTGCTTCTTGTACCATCATCACTGCGAGCAGAAATCTTAGAAGCGTGTCATGACGACCCATCGGCTGGCCATATGGGTAGTAGTCGCACTTTGGCCAGAATTCGCCGCAAGTATTATTGGCCGAAATTAAAGGATTCGGTGCACCATTATGTTAAGTCATGCCGCGATTGCCAGAGACGTAAAATACCACCATCGAAACCAGCGGGTCTGTTGCAACCAATAGAGCCACCAAAAGGGCCATTTCAGCAAGTGGGAATGGATTTGCTTGGTCCATTTCCTCTCTCTTCATCGGGAAAGCGCTGGATTGTGGTAGCAACAGACTACATGACTCGATATGCTGAGACATCACCTCTCGCGAAAGGAACGGCGAACGAAGTAGCCCAGTTTTTCGTCACTCAGATTGTACTTCGACATGGCGCACCACAGGTTGTCATTACAGACAAAGGAACAGCATTTACTGCCCGTTTGATGCAGTCTGTTATGAAGCTCACCCACACCGATCATAGAAGGACTACAGCATACCATCCGCAAACAAACGGATTAACCGAAAGGCTCAATAGAACTCTCGCCGACATGATCTCGATGTATGTGGACGTTGAGCACCAGACATGGGACAGTATTTTGCCTTATGCAACATTTGCGTATAATACCGCAGTACAAGAAACGACACACTTCACGCCATTTCAACTTGTTTATGGTCGGACGGTCACAACGACCTTAGACGCGATGTTACCTATCAACGATTCGAATGAGAGTGACCCACACATCAGTGACTACATAGAAAGGGCAGAAGAGGCACGGCAATTGGCAAGACATCGTATCATTTTGCAACAAGGCTCCGATGCAAGTCGCTATAATCTGAAGCGGAAAGACGTACAGTACAACCCCGGAGACAAAGTGTGGGTGTGGACACCTATACGCGCACCTGGCCTATCGGAAAAACTGATGCGGCGCTATTTCGGCCCTTACAAAGTACTTCGCCAGTTAGGCACGCTAAACTACGAAGTAATTCCTGAAGGGCAAGTGTGCTCAACCCGACGCAGGAATCGCCCAGAAGTCGTACATGTAGTACGAATGAAACCGTACTACGAAAGGCACTGAACGAGACAACTGATATATGTGCTCAAACATCAGATAAATACTGCTTTACAAAACTGTTCGACGTCAGCGTACGCATCGGGACGATGCGTTTCGGGAGGGGGACTAATGCCGCATGTTGTTAGGCACCTACCGAAGTCTTGCCCCGCTTCCTGCTCTTATGAATTCTGCCACACCAACTGACAAGCAAAACGCGCCAAGCTAAACGCGCCAACGCGCCATGCAACGCTGGCTGCAGGTGTCTCCACATCACGCGCTGGACAAGGAACGCTGGTGGTTTTTCGAGGAGCTGCCACACCAACTGACAAGCCAAACGCGCCAAGCTAAACGCGCCAAGCTAAACGCGCCAACGCGCCATGCAACGCTGGCTGCAGGTGTCTCCACATCACGCGCTGGACAAGGAACGCTGGTGGTTTTTCGAGGAACAGCTCGAGGCGAGA